>JAKCPI010004557.1:0-19012 GCA_023213315.1 Euborellia annulipes | reverse complement strand
GTCACACCAGATTAACCCCCGAGAAACACCTCTGGATCCGCCCTTGCGACAAAATGACGAAAAATCTGGTGTGACAATTCGGTGCTTGTCCCGGAAGGTAATAGAAAGTTGTGTGCTCTGCGACATTCACACCAGATTTTATATTTTCCTGGAATTCTATTGTATCGGCCGAAAACTAAATTCATCTCGACACAAAAAATCTGGTGTGACAAGCACAGAACACCGCAGTCACATCAGATTTTTTCTCGTCTTTATTCATTCATCGAAGTCCTTGTTAAGGGAAAGTATTGTTACCATATACAGTAATATTCATTCATAATAATAAATAATACATTTCTAACTTAAAAAAAGAAAAAATGATTTAGAGTTCAAGGCTTCATTTTGATTCATCACTCTCCCTTCTCTCTCTTTTTTGATGACTGAATAAAAATTTCAATTTACTTTCACCGATTAGCTTTTCAATTGAGAATTCCTTTATTATTATTATATATGCATAAATAGCCAGAGAAAATTTCTTATTTAATTTGTCACTTTATTTAAATTAACGAGAGGGAGGGAGAAAAAATTTTTTTTTCTAAATATTACTTAAAATAATAGGCAGGCTATTTAAATAATGACTTTCAAATTAAACGAGGATGTGATTATATTTTATAATCAGGCGGAAAAACTCGCTTTTAATCATAATAGAAACAAATAAACAGGTCGTCGCTCGCCTGTCCCCGAGGCTCTAATTAAAATAATTTGACTCGTCTTCGAACTATTAAAAATTCTTTTTTTTTCTCTCTCTCTCCCAATATAACAAATGAATTGGAACTGATAAGCGAAATTAATATGTCCCCGGGTTGTTTATGGTCGTTTTCGGTATTCGTAGACCCCGTTAATTGGTAGAAGGGGGAACGAACCCATGACCTCTAGCTCAAGAGGTCTTGAATATGATTCCATGTCCAGCATTGTTCATCAAATTTTTATTATATTGTTTTACTGATTATAATTGAAAATGGGTGATGAGTAACTATATTCAGGAAGGAGATGATGAAGAGGCAGCTAACAAAAAAGAACATTTCAATTTTTTCTGTCGACGTTTCGAACGCTCATCATCAGAACCTATGGTCAACAAAATTTATTCAACTTATTAAACAGCCTACATTAAAATAATATTACATCAGAGTATAATTGTGACCGTCCACATGAAAAGGCACCTTCATTGGGCTAAATTTTCAAGAGAGCCGATTTACTAAAAAAGTTCAAAAAAAAATCGATATTTTTACTTTCTCTTACCTCTAGATATATGTTAATATATATAGAGAGAAAGTATTGGATTCATGTCAAAAATTCGATGTCGAGATTTTGATGGATCTTCACGTTTTGAAGTCCAAAGAAGTGGTTTTCGCCACATGATCCGTCTGTCTGTGTGTCTGTGAACAAAATATCTCAAGAACGGAAAGAGCTGAGAGGTTGAAATTTTATATTTAAGTTAGGCACCCCCCTGGCACGTGACACGAAGCTTTTGAACAAAATCGGACAGAGTACTAATACTTTACTGATGTACTTTTTCAGTTTTTTTTCGTTTTTCTCAACATTCGCTCCAACGATTTTTTTTTTTTTTTAATTCATTTTTTAGGATGCTCTTTAAAATGTAGGCTATATTCTCAAAAAACATATAACCAAATATTTATTAATTTAAATAAACGAAAAATGTTGGTGCCGCCGGGAGTCGCACTAGGGATCTGTCGATTTACGCTCAATATGCCCTACTACTGGACCACAGTACCGCACTCGCTTATTTAAATATGATAAATCGCTACTGTGATACTGTGGTCCAGTAGTAGGGCATGTTGAGCGTAAATCACAGATCCGTGGTGCGACTGTCGGCGGTACCTACATTTTTCGCTTATTTAAATTAATAAATACTTGGTTATATGCTTTTCATAATTACTTCATGGACCAACACATAATATATATAATTCTTTATGTATATTCTCATTTTGCCATTGAAATCTTCTGAAGACCACTTTACTCTTGTACTTCATAGGAAAGATAGAAGAAATGGTTGCCATGGTAACAAAATATATTTTCCCATACTTATAAATTTTACATCTTCGATGATTTTATTTAAGCCAATTGGATACCAAATAGCTTAAATAAGAATGCCTGGACCCCAAATAATATATATTTCAACGGTTATCGTCAAAGTCTTAAATGGCCTAAGTTGCCGAAAAGACTGTGTGAGTGTGAGTGTGAATGAGAAAAAAGGGTGAGTGTTTAAAAAAAAAAAAAGTTCCATCTTGAAATCCGAATAAACCGTACGGTCGGAAACTAAATGCATGTCGACACAAAAAATCTGGTGTGACATGCACAGAACACAACTTTCAATTACCTAAGGTAAGAGAAAGTTGTGTGCTGTGCGACCAGTCACCCCAGACTTTTTCAAATTTTATGCTTATTGAACAACTTTTTATTCAAGATTTTTATGCTTTTTTTAAGCACTTTTTTCTCAAATTTTAATCCGGTCTTTAGTCATAATACTTGGTGCGCTAAATAAATAAATATTGGTATTCCTTCTGAAAATGACATACCTTATGTCGACGATTCGAAGTCTAAAAGACTCCTTCTTCAGGGCTCATTGCACGTCCACGAGTGGCAAATTTGTTGATGACGAAATTTAATGGAAATTTGATTGACTAACCCCGCATTGTTCTGAAGAGAGAGGAGAGCAAAATGCTCAGCACAATTCACGAGATGAGTTTTAATATATTGATTCTTTTATCATTTCTAGGAGAGGTTAATCAAAAACAAGACGTTATTGAACGTCGTCGAGCCGACACTCGGCAATCACTCGCTGGACATTCTTTTGGGTATTCTCCAAAGACGTATCGAATGCGACAAAGAAGTGCTTTTCCAATTCACACAGCTACGTAAAGAGATGAAAGAGCTGGAGCCCTCGGATGTTGTAGCGCCTGTCCTGATGAAGTTTTCCAATGGATGTGACCAGGTATTTAAATTAAAAAAAAAAAATAAATAAATAATCGCGCTATTTTCATTGTTTATGCTTGTTTGTTAGGTTCTTTCTTTAATGAAAGCCGTCTCAGAGGACGAAGAGGGTGCCGAGTCCTCTGATATCAGCGGTTATCATTCAGACTCTGATTCTGCAATTATGATGTCCGGTAATTCGCCGTACGTCAGCAAACGAGCCAGATATAATTTCCTTACGCGTTCAGGTAACTTTCTTTTTACTTTCACATTACATATAAGTATTTTTGATTGATATTTATTCAAAGTTCATTGATTTTTTTTTTTTTTATTCATAACGATGTCTCTTTAAATAAATAAATAATATTTAAGTAGTACTTTCACAGGATTAAAAAAAAAAATGCAAATCAATTACTTTTTCTTTTTAGGTCGCTCACTCATTGCTTGCTTTTAATTTGCATAATCATATTAAAATAAATACTTGTTGTCGGGAGGAAGGGGGAGATGTTTTTTTTTATTTCCCTTTCCGCTCCTGAGGATAAATTCGAATTTTGTATTCCGTGACAGGTGCATTTTTTAGAATAAGCCTCTTCGGCTACAGAGGGCATTTAGGGGTTATGTCTTTATTTAAACCAAAATATCTTCTCTCTATATACAATACATACATACTGTATATAGGTAAGAGAAAATAAAAATTGAAGAAAATCACATATAAAACAAAAAAGTAAAAACTTATTGAATTAAAAAAAAAAGAAAGTTGTTCAGGTCGAAAATTCTCAAAAATTCATAACTCAAAAACTAAAAAAAGCGCATAACATATATGGGGTGAGTTCGGGTACCCCAAGAGGTGCTCTAACTCTGAGGACTTCCGCTTGACTTTTATTTTTGGGACACTCGTATAAAACAACATTGATTTAAGTTATGTAAATGTGGCGGGCCCTAATATAAGTCATTCGGGGCCGCAGACGGGGGGGGGGCGGGGCACGGGGCCGGGCCCCGCTCCCCCTAATTTTAATAAAAATCGGCCAAAGTTTCACTAGTTAGAATTTCAACTGAAGTAAACATTTTCTCAGTGTTTTTTCGATTTTCTCAGGGCCAAACCTTTGCTCCAACGATTTTTATATTTAAATTAAAAAAACAATCATTTTCTAGAAATTCTCTTCTCAAGAGGGCGGACCATGTCGATCGAAATCCGACTTTTTCTGGATTCAGGGGAGCTCAAAACTGAAGATTCAGTCAAAATTTCGACATCGAATTACCATCCTCAAATTCCCAATACTTTCTCTCTCCAGATCAGCCTAGTATAGGTAAGAATGTGAAAAAATATAAATAACTTTCATAACATAAATATTGTAGGCTGATACAGGTACCTCAAGGGGTGTTTCATCTATCGACTGCTGTAACACTATTGTTAGGGAAGCCACGGCCTTTAGTACTAAAAACAACTAGTTTTGATTTAAGGGGGTTATGTAAACTGGGGCCCGTCAACGCTCCTAAGGGCCTAACGTCATTATATAATATATTGAGAGGAGGCGATTAGCCGAGGGGATAAAGCAGTTAAGCTTATAACCCTGAGTTGAAAACAACTCGAGTTCAAATCCACCCCTCATGGCAAAAAATTATCCAACTCTATTTGAGATGCCTCCTCCTGAGGAAGTAATTGGGAACCACCTCAGTATTACTCCCATGAAAGTTACTCAGAGTAACCACAACTGACACTAATGACGGAAGAGATATAATATTAAATATCGTAAAAGTCTAAAAAAAAAGTATTTTTGGCATCTTCAATTATCCAAGGAAAGAGAAAGTGGTGTGCAATCACACCATATTTTTTTAATTTTTAATTATCACTGACTACAGGGGCGGCTTTAGCGGCTAGGCAGGGTAGGCAACTGCCTACCCAATAATAATGTCGATTTTGGCATAAGCTCATAATTAAATAAAATAATTATAATTATTTAAACATTGTAACTTTGTCGTTTTTATTTCACAAAACAATAACTTTAATTAAAAATGTTGACACCCCGGAAGGTTGCCTACCCAATATCTTCATCCTAGAGCCGCCCCTGACTCACTACTGGGGGAGGTTCAGCGATAATTGGCATCTGCACGATATTAGTGACTGGCTGTTGTTCTACACTCCGGAGTATACGCCGCTTAATCTCATTTGATTTTTTTTTTTTTAGTTCGGTCAAGTTCAAAAGGCTCAGTGCGTACTTCAGTACTTCTTCATCCACAACTTGTGGCTGGACAAAGTTCAGGTTCGGAAAGTCCTCCAAGTTCCTTGGCACCTTCAACGACACCGCCAGTCGTCACCCATCAGAAATTAGGTGAAGTGAAATTTTCTTATTTTGAGGCCATCCCTTCTCTCTCTCTCTCTCTTTCTACTCTCAAGAAATGATTAATCGATCAACTATCAATTTAATTAATTATTTAGATAAAAATAAAATAAGCTAATAATATTTAATGCATTTGGTTGATTTTCATTGATCTCTTAACAATGAATACTTTATAAATGTTATTATATATTATGTATCTTTTATAAAAGCATAAAAATATATAAATTTAGGCCAGATATAGGCTAATACTATATCGTCTGTTAGACTAGCCTGCCATCTATTGCAAGAATGCTGAACTAATTTGACAGTTGGTTTTTAAATGATTCATCTAAGCTTATTTTAAAAATCTCTTGATTAATATGTGATTAATAATAACAATAAATTCATTTTTAAATTTAAAAAAAATTAAAGATTATTGGGACAGATTGTTTTTTTGTATTTATTTGCTTGATAACAAAAAAATTAATTGCGATAATTTTTTAATAAGTCATAAAAAAAATTATAGCTCGATGTCCTAATAATCTCTTATGAATTTAATTCTTTTAAAAAAAACCACATTGAAGAATTTCTTATAATAGTCGTTTTTTTTTTAAGTACGTTTAGACGTCGCTCCTGAACCCCCTTAATAAAATTACAAATATTTTTTTTCACAATCAAAATGGTTGCTTTGCTCTCTATTTTGTTTTTTTATGGACCTCATATCAGGCTAGGGCAGCTTCGAGCTTTCCTTTACCTGTAATCTTTAGAAGGTCCACTTTGAATTTTAATTAATAATTTGATTAATAAATAAGAAATTATATATAATATTTAAGATATTATACATATCGCGAACGTGAGCCGCGAAATTTATACAATTAAATATTTACCAAATTCATATATCCGAAAAAATAAGGGTGTGCCGCCGGGAGTCGAACCACGGATCCACCGATTTGCGCTCAGTGTGCCCTTACCACTAGACACAGTGCTGTGGTCTAGTGGTATGGGCACACCCCTATTTTTTCGGATATATGAATTTGGTAAATATTTAATTAATAATTTGAACCATTCATACTCTTGAATATCCTCCTACTGGAGAAAAATAACCATAACAATTAATAACTCAAAAAGTTATAGGCCCTAAATTTCATTTCGAAATTCCAACAGGAAATTGATAAACGAACGGGCATTTAGATTTTTTTAGGCAACGTCGAGAGGTTTTCGACAATCTTCAGGTCTTCGGTAATAAGTATATTTTTCGTCAGGGATTTTACAAAATAAAGTTTATGGAGATTGAGAAAAAATTTTACAGTTTACAAGAGAGATTGATACTTTCAATATTTCCCGACAGAGTATCATCACATGGGCGTACCCGAATCAATCTGGGGGGGGGGGCATCGTCAAATCATGGTCGTCCAGGGGGGGGGCAGATCATGGTCGTCCAGATTGTGACATAGCTATTTTTTATATAAAGGGGGTAAAGCCTTCGAATTAAAGGCCTAAAAACCCTCGAGTCCTAACAAAAAGAATCATTCCCCGTCGCCAACCACCAATTTTGTTTCGTTTCATCACTTTATAAACATTTAGTTTTTTTTTGTTGCTTCTAGGGGGGGGGGGGGGCAGCTGCCCCCACCCCTGCCCTCCACTGGGTACGTCCATGTATCATCACACACTTTATTGTATATATAAAAAAAAATATAAATTTATATACTGGTATATTAATTATAAAATTATATATAGTACCTGAGAAGATCGAAACATTTCGATATGGCTAAAAAAAGATTATTTAACATGATAAAAATTATTATTTCTTCAAGTACCTGTTTTTTTTATTTTTTATTTTTTTAAACATTCACACTTTTTTCTCATTCACACTCACACTCACACACACATTCACACAGTCTTTTCGGCAACTTAGGCCATATAAGACATTTACGATAACCGTTATTGATAAATATTAGGAACCGACCGAATATTCGGTTTCGGTTACGGTTTCGGCCAGTTTCGGCCAAAAATCATGGTTTCGGCCGTAGTTTCGGTTTCGGCCAAAAAGTGGCCGAACCTCTCGGCCGGCCGAAACCAGAGTCTGAAAAAAATGGGATGAGACTCGCATGCAAAAAAAAAAAGGTCAAATAATTTGCTCTTGAGGGAGAAAAAATTTTAGTCTCCCTAA
This sequence comes from Euborellia annulipes, assembly GCA_023213315.1. NCBI lineage: Eukaryota > Metazoa > Arthropoda > Insecta > Dermaptera > Anisolabididae > Euborellia > Euborellia annulipes. Next base: position 11,554 of record JAKCPI010004557.1, on the reverse strand, counting down.
AAAAAAAGGTAAAATGATTTTACGGGAGGGAAAAAAAAATTCAAAAAAAAAAAAAGTAAAATAAAAAAAATTTTTATAGGAAATACAAGTTTCGGTTTCGGTTTCGGCCGAAACTAAGGTTGAGGCCGAATATTCGGTTTCGGTTTCGGCTGAAAATCTTGTTTCGGTCGGACCCTAATAAATATACATATATGGGGTCCAGGCATTCTTATTTAAGCCATTTGGTATCCAATTGGCTTAAATAAAATCATCGGACTGCCTGGGGTCCGAATCCGCGACGTTCGGTATACGAGGTTAGCACGCTAACCTCTACACCAAGCCCCGAGGGCCTTTTTTTATTTTATTAAAAAGCCTTTTTGCTGAAATGTTGATTACTCTTTGTTATTTATTAATAGGTACGAGTATTTCGTGTTGTGGTTCCTGTGAGCCCCGAGCATCTCTTCAGGTGAACCCCTCCTCGGTGGAGTTGGCAAACCTTCAGGAGACCGTGGATAGACTCAGACAGGAACTAGTTGCATCAAGAAATCGGGAACGACAAATACAAGACAGGTAGGTAACGAGGATTTGGTATCCAAATGGCTTAAATAAAATCATCGGACTGCCTGGGGTCCGAACCCTCGACGTTTGGTATAGGAGGTAGGCACGCTACCTACTACTCCAAGCCCGGGGGCCAGAAGGCGAGTTAATCTTCTATATATATATATATATATATAACAACGGTGTGTCCGTCTGTCACGCTCTATTTCACAAACTCCCGTTGGAATTTTGAAACGAAACTTTGCAGTCTTATAGAGGTCGTTATGGAGAATTCAGGAAAAATATTCTTTCTGATCTCCAAATTCTCAAAAGGGGAGACTCAAAAAATTCCAGAAATTCGAGAATTTGCTCTTTAGAAAGCATTTTTTTTAAACACTCACACATTTTTCCCATTCACACTCACATTCACACAGTCTTTTCGGTAACTCAGGCCATATAAGACTTTTACGATATCCGTTATAGAGATGAATATACATATTAGGGGTCCAGGCATTTTTAGTTAAGCCATTTGGTATCCAAATGGCTTAAATAAAATCATTGGACTGCCTGGGGTCCGAGCCCGCGACTTTTGGTATACGAGGTTAGCACCCTAACTTCTACACCAAGCCCGAGGGCAGCATTGGGGGGTTTGTCTTTTTCTATGAAAAATTAAAGTCAAGAAAAATTAAAGCCAATTAATAAAAATAATTAAATAATTAAACCTCCCAATAGAAAAAATCTGGTGTGACTGGCGCACAGCACACAACTTTCTCTTACCTTCGGTAATCGAAAGTTGTGTACTGTGCTTGTCACACCAGATTTTTTGTGTCGACATGTATTTAGTTTCCGACAGTAGGGTACAATTGAATTCAAGATGTAAAATTTATAAGTATGGGAAAATATTTATATTTTGATACCATGGCAACCATTTCTCCTATCTTTTCTATGGAGTACAAGAGTAAAGTGGTCTTCAGAAGATTTCAATCACAAAATGAGAATATACATTTTATAGAGAATCTAAAAAATAATTGATTTTTGAATTTTAAAAAAAATCGTTGGAGCAAATTTTGAGAAAATCGAAAAAAACTGAAAAAGTGAATCAGTAAAGTGCTAAGTACTTTTTGGTCGATTTTGTTCAAAAGCTTCGTGTCACGTCCCATGGGGGTGCCTAACTTAAATATAAAATTTCAACTTCCTAGCTCTTTTCGTTCTTGAGATATCTTGTTCACAGACACACAGACAGACACACACACAGACAGACCATGTCGCGAAAAACTACTTTTTTGGATTTAGGGGACCTCAAAACGTGAAGATCCATCAAAATCTCGACATCGAATTTTTGACATGAATCCAATACTTTCTCTCTATATATATATTACATATATACATAGGTAAGAGAAAGTAATAATAAAAATTGTTATATAATTAAATTTTTTAATTTTTTTTATTTTTTTGCTTAAAGAGATCGGGGATTGATAGTATTCGGATTGGATCAAGACAGATGGATTACTCCGCCATTATATATATACTAGACGCAAAGCCCCGCCTTTGGCGGGGCTCTCCAGTCTAGGCGGGGAGCTGCGCCCCCTGGACCCCCTTGCTCGCCTACTTATATACATACCGGTACATACATTTTCCCTTTTCATTTTTATATGTAGAGATTATTTTAACGGCTAATTTTATTCATGAACTTAAGATTTTTTGTGAATCATATCCTTTCCGGGACTCTCCAGGTACACAGACAAAAAATTTACGCCGATATTTTAGAATTCAAAATGTAAATAAGTAAAAAAAATCGTAAACATGGGTAAATATTTATATTTTGTTACCATGGCGCTATCCCTGAGGCCTGATTGGTTGTTTCACACATCGGACACGGTCTTAGGCAATTATAATATAGTATGATATAGATCCCCTTTAAGATAAGAGAGTGTTTATTTTATAATAAGACAGATAAGTATTTTTATTGTTAATTGACCTCAATGAGTTGACTGAAAAGTTCTGGCACTTGATTTAAGAAAAGGCGAGGGTCCTCCGCAGGCGGGCCCGAGCCAGCTGTAGGACGAAGTCCCCCTGGCTAGTTTTTATTAAGGTGCGCGTCTCGGGGTGCTAATTTTGGGAGATTTCAGCGGCCACAATTTTGAAGCTATCGACCTCAAATTTTTTTTAAATTAAAGCTATTTAAAAAATCTACAAATAATAGAAGCCCTTTTTTTGATTTTCAAAAAATAAATTTTTTTTTTTAGATTAATCGCATTAAATAAAAGATATTTTTAAAAAATTCGCTCTATAACCTATAGATAATTAAATTAGTAATCATTGTGTTGAAAAATAATTAATTTTCTACCCTTAATTAATTAGCTGGAATCTTTCAAATGAAATGGAATAAATCCCTTATATCCCTATGGGAAAAACTAACGCCATCTCTTGTCGCCTCGAGTAACTCGGTACTGAATCGTGTTTTAACGGTTTTTCGAGACGCACACCTTAAATGAAAGGAAATAGTAGTAAAGTGAATATAATTTTTGTTTAAGGTTGGAGCAGGCATCTCGAATGGCATCAACAACGCCCCCATCTTCGACAACAACCTCCACTACACCAACGACGATGACTGGAACTCTAAGCACAAAGAACACCCCGATGGCGATGGTCCATGCCTATGCCCAATTGTATCATCGTGCCCGGGTTGATACTCTGGACTCATTGGATCGCTTAGCCGCCCTCGACGGCGCCACCGAACTTAAGTCTAAAATCTTGTTTTCCGTCATCGTGGTGAGTCGAGTGGTCTGAGAGTGACGTCTCTTCTCGTCTCTCTCTTTTTTTTCTTTCTCTCTATTTCAATCTTTTTCTTTATTATTTACACACACAAAATACAAACATATTCTTATTTCAATCTATTAATTTACAAAATCAATTATAACCAAAATCGTCCTTAGTAATGAGCGACTTTTTTTTTAACAAATGATATACATACAGTTCGTTTAATTTGCCCGTCCCGATAACTGGTATAAAAACAATGCATTTGAGATCTCTCGGTAATTCGAATTATTTTTATGCTTAAAATTCGTATTTGAAGCCTAAAATCGTACTGTTTTCAAGAGGGGGAAGGAGAGAGACAAGTATTTCTCGCTAATTTGTTTTACTTTTCACTAAAAGGAAATGAGAAGAGGATAGAGGAAAATTGAGAGCTCTCTTACATTTTTTCTTTCCTTTCTACAATCTAGTCTTTCCATTAATACGTTTTTTAATTTTTTATAAGATTTAAACTTTCGACCGTTGATTCTCGTTGAAACATTTTGTAAATTAAAATTAAATATACAAATTAAACACTAGGTTATTTGTTTCAAAGGTTTTACTAATTAAAAATTAACACTTGATACGTATTTCGACAATTTCTTGTCATCATCAGAAGTGATTACATGTATTAGAATGTAATCACTTCTGATGATGACAAGGAATTGTCGATATACGTATCAAGTGTTAATTTTTAATTAATAAAACCTTTGAAACAAATAATCTAGTGTTTAATTTGTATATTTTATTTTTAATTTTTAATTTTTTATTCCCAATAATTCGTACCATCGGTCCCGTGACCATTCAAATTATCCGGATTCTTCTCTAGTAAGATGTGCGTTCAGTCACACGTCGATGAAGAACAACGTCAGGATTTTTCACAGAAGATGTATCTCTATCTTCAAAAGTCACCTCATCTAAGCTTTCATCCTAAATAATAAACATTTCTTTTTAGCTCTCACTCAGGGGCGGATTAAAGGGGGGGGGGGGGGCGAGGGGGCGATCGCCCCCCCCGAGAAGAAATTCACAAAGTTAAAAAAAACTAGTAATCTAAAGAAATTATGATTTCCGCTCTTTAGTTTCAATTGAATTTATTACCAATCAATTTAAATAAATAGGAAAGGGGTCTAAATGGCCATAGATGCCGTCAAAGTCCTTAAATAAAAAAAATAAAAAAAATAAAAAAATCCGGCAAAATGGCATTAATCCGCCACTGCTCTCACTGTACGTAGTACTAAGGGGGAGAGAGCTTATGCAGAGACTCCGGTGTCTGTATGTCTGTCCGACTGTACGCATAAAAAGTACGGCCTGTCTAAAAGTCGTAGGAAAATAATAATTAAATATACGTATTCAGCATGAAAAATTGGTCCAGGGAAAATATGTTTTGGTCCTCAGCACTTCCAATTTTTGAGTTATTAATTCTTAAAGTTACGATTTCTCCCAGGAAATGTATAGAGAAATATTTATGTATTCTTTGCATTTGTGTATTCTATGAATGCAAACAAATCCTCAAGCAGGCACTGGTCTTTCTTAAATATGGAGAAATAACTTAACCTCTTTTAACCTCTCAATTTTTTTTTTTAATATTTAAGAAAAACAAGTGCCTGTTTGAGGAAATTTTTTTTTACTCAATTGTAAATTATTCTAAAATAAAAATTTATTTTATTGTTTCAACTTATTCTATTTGCTATTAAAATGTTTAATGTTTTAAAAACAATCCACTGTGAGAGCGTCCCTTTGAATTTACTACTGTAAATTCTTTCCTACTTTTTATATTGAAAACATTTAGGGAGGGTCATCGAATAAATAAGACAAATTTTTAGGAACCCCAAGCCCTGTGGTTGTCGCATTTACACTAACTAGAGACGATATTGATTATAATACTATAATATAAGTACTTAAATAAGGTTAAACTTTTAGTTATTCGAAACGCACTTTATTGTTAGTTCCGAGCTGACCGAGCTTCTTCTCGATGATTTTTTTTTTTTTTTTTGATAAAAATAAAAAAAAAAAGCACATCACTAAATTACTAATACTCGAAGACCTAGCGCAATTTAAATTTTACATTAGTTTTATAACGGAAATGGTTTACCTAATTTGTTACAACTCTTTTCGAGAATTGCTGTACATTGCTCGTTTAAAAGCCTATTAGAGAATCAAAAACCTTAAGCCTGTACCTGAAATTGTTAGTAAATAGGTGTTGGAAATAAAAGAAATAAGAAATTTGTTAATTAATTTTTAATGAGTTATCTACTTCGCTTTAATTAGTTTGATTATTGAATAATTAAATGAGCAATGAGTGATTTGAATTTAATTTATACAACGAATTTTTTATTAATTATTAAATATACTTTTGCTATATTTATTTAGCATTTGCTGTATTCTGAGATTTCAAATAAAACTTATATCTAGGCTTATACTAAGGGAAAGTTAATTACTATTCTTTTTATTAATTTATTTTAAGAGTTTGTATATCGTCACGTGAGATTTGATTAATAATTTACGTGAGTTCGATATATGATCATATATTATTTTTGAACCTTTGTGATTTTATTTAAGCGCTTTTTTTTATGGGAATCAAACACTGGGGAACACAGGGGCAAATACGGACAACTTAGCTGGTTATTGAGAACGTTGATTAGTTTTGAATGTTGCGGAATTGGAAGCTGCCTTGCCGCCGCTGCTCAGGTAATTAACGGTATGTGTATAATGGAGATTGCTCGCCTCTTCCTTCTGTTTTCTTTGATTGTAGGTTTTGTGATATATCTCTGGACCACTTCAACAATTGGTCGCGTTTTTATTTTGATGGAAAAACGCACACTTTAAAGTTATATTCTTGCGGACTTTCAAAAGCTCCGTCTCGCTTGGTTGCTCAAGAGCGTCTCCTCTTCTCCTCGTGACTTGGCTTCCCCCTTCGCCCAGACGCTTTCCCTCCATTGGGGTGGGGGTTCACCTTATGGAATTTATATTTTAATTTTTTCTTATTAAGAAGAAATTTTGATTTTTTTTGTAAGTTAAAAATTCATTATTTTGTTATTTTAATTCACTTTTCTTTTAACTAATCTTCGCTTCTTCTTTTTCAGATTCCTTTCACGGTAAAAGGGGAGGAACATTCCCCCCTACTCTCTTTTCTTCCAATCCACGCATCGCCGCACAAAGGGGGGAAAGGGTTGGTTGTTAATTTGATCACTTCCCTCAGTGTAATTTGATATAATTAAAATTAACTATTGTCATTATATTTTAAATAAATAATATAAACTTTTTCACAAACATTGACTCGTTTTTATTTGATGTATAAAAAAATTTCCAGGTATAATTCCTTATCTTCTTGCACTCTCATGGGGCTTTATATATAACATCCCCCGACTCGAAGAGATTTTGTCGTCGGAGACAATGGACAAAATCTTTCCGGTTATCCTTGTCTATTATTTTTTTTTTATACTTGTTAAAGAGTAATCAAGCATCTATATTTTTAAAATTATATTTTTATTTTCTAATTGAATTTATACTTATCTACAATATTGGCTGAGGATTCAGAACCGACACTCCCACCACAATGCCTCTCCTTTTCGTTCACGCTTCAGAACGAACACCCCCAACAGTATACTCAATTACCGGTATACAGTTTTTACTCATAGATTTTGGTTGGATAGGCCCACTTTTAGTGTTTTGGTATCCAATTCCCTCACTTTACCACATAGCTTCCACTTTTCTCCCACATAGCTTCGTAAATTGGGTTTAGGGTGCGTTCTTCGCTTCCCTACCCGAATAGAACAATTTTTTATTTATATATATATATTTTTATTTTTTATTTATTTATAATATTTTGTTTTCTTCGCCACTTAGGCCGTGAACAATGTCACCTTCTACTTACTTCTCGGAATTTGGATCCAGTACTATTTTATGGCAACCTTCCTTCCCAAACATCTATCATAATTCTAAACTGACTGATTCCCCATCATCAAGTTCTAAACAGCAATTCATTTATTCTTTCCTTACGTGACTTCCAACAAGAAACATAGCGGAGAAATATCCCCCTTCATCACTCAGACAATATTCCTGTTTGTTCATTTAAATTATTTTATTTTTATTTATTTATTAATTAGTATTTAATTACCTTCTTGATTACTTGACTTCTCTTTTACAAGTACTTTCTCCTCTATTCTGACTTTGTCAAATGAATTTTAATCTGTTAACACATTATTTCCTCCCTCTCTTATTAATGAAAATTCTTTTTTTATATTTAATTATTTATTTTTTTGTATATTTTTTTTTTATTAATTATTACAACAAATTTTATTAATTATTAAATATTTATAATTATTACAATTATTGGTTATTTTTCGTTTTAGTAATATATAAAATTTTTATCATAAATTATTAGGGAGTTTTTTCTAAATATAAAAATAATTTATTTTTTATAGATTTAACATTTTACATTTCATTGAGAGTGTTTTCCTTTTCCATTCATTTATCAATCAAGATTTTTTTTTTTTTTTTTTTTTTATACCTACTACCTGGACATTTCTTTACCAAATTTTAACAATTACTATTTCAGAATTCTCTTTTTATTTTCTTTAAAATATAATTTAATCCAAACCCCCTTTACTCATTTATTTCGTAACATTCCATTGCATATTTGTATTAATAAGCTTTCTTCCCTTTCCAACACCAATTCCTGGTCAATTACTAAGCTTTACTAGGCTTTTAGAATAAAAAATTTTTTTTTTTGTTTGAGACTATGCAGTTTTAAATTTTATTTAACATAACATAATTTTCTCAAGACAATCTTCCTTAAAACATTTTACCTTTGACATATAATTTAAAAATTTTTTTTTTTTTTTATAACATTTAGTGGGAGTTAGTCAAGATCGAGGCGCATAGGTTTCATGTAACTAACTTCTTTTTTATAATTTTTTTTTTAAATCGAGTACTATGCTTTTTCGGTAGACGCTTAATTGCACTTGTGGAGTGGTGCTCACGGTGATAAATATATATCTCGGTCAGTATTTCCATCCAATATTTTGTTGCTTCCATAACCGATGGCATTGTTGTTGGGGTGGTGTGTGTCTCTGCTGGAGGCGGTTCCAGTAGGGGCCTGTTTCCCCGATAAAAGAAAAAATATTCACAGTATTTGTTTACATTGCCGGCTATAAGGAGTTGTTTATAGTGTATCACACTAAAAAGTTTATAATCTACCATGTATTCGTAATATAACATTTGTGTCCTGGCCGGTGAAGCATATGTCACCCCTGTATAGCGTAGGTGGACATTTAAGTGGCTTGGTGAAGCAAACTCAGCTTCCCATGTCTCTTGACTGATATTTAGACATAATTTTGATAGATTTGTGGCCTGAATGCTGTTTATTTTAGGTCTTTCTATTTTAGAGTTAACACCGTTTCTCTTACCTCCAGTTGTTGCTATTAGGGAGTGGAGTTCGTCCGCAGGGCGCCATAACAGCTCACCTGGACTTACAGCTTGACTTGCGCGGACAGCCGATGACGTTTCGGTTTGATTCTCATCTTCTTCAAGTTTAGTTGTTTTTGTTATTGAGCCGGTTTTGTCTGCAAGGCACCAGAGCGACCCTCCTGGATTTACAGTTTGGACTGCGCAGACAGCCGTTGACGTTTCGGTTTGATTTTCATCTTCTTCAGGTTTGGTTGTTTTTGTTATTGAGCCGGTTTTGTCTGCAAGGCACCAGAGCGACCCTCCTGGATTTACAGTTTGGACTGCGCAGACAGCCGTTGACGTTTCGGTTGGATTTTCATCTTCTTCAAGTTTAGTTGTCTTTGTTATTGAGCCGGTTTTGTCTGCAAGGCACCAGAGCGACCCTCCTGGATTTACAGTTTGGACTGCGCAGACAGCCGTTGACGTTTCGGTGGCTTTTGTATAATAGGGGGATCGGCGGAGTTTATTTTCTAGCACTGGCCGACCTTCGGTGCTAGATAATGGGCGTTTTCCTCCTCTTCGGGGTCCCTAACAAAAGTCTCAGAGGCTACAAAATTCACCGTCTGTACTTTTACAGGTGGCCTGCTCTCCCTCTCCTGCGTTCTCGCTTCCCTTCTTTGAAAATTATTGGAACTCCTTCCCGTTTGATTATTATTATTTTGCTATTGTAGTTTTCCTCTCTACGAGAGCACGACGATTCGCCTCGCGCGGGAGGCATCAATGGGACGTTTCGATTTGTTTGTGTATTGGCGGCTGGTGACTCACGCGTAGGCGCTGGGCTGCGCCCACTGGGTGGGGGCTGCGGTCCTGGCGGCGCATGCGCGCGAACCAAGCCGTAGCGATAGATATTTCGCAGGACTAAACAGACGTCCTCGTAAGTCGGTTTGACGGCTGTTAGTTGATTTTTAATATAATTTGGCATACCTTGGATTATCAAATGGATAAGATGCTCCTCATTACCTCGATGTTCGAGAAATTGTGCCCACTGGTAGCATTGTTTAAAATATGTCAGCGGGTTAAAATTGTTATTTTGATAATATGGATTTCGGTAGATGTACGTATGCACAAACTGACTTTGCGCATCCGATCCCCAAAATTCACTTTCAAATTCATTCATGAATTGCTCAATGTTACTAATGGTGTAGCGCCTTGATTGGGCCCACAATTTGGCCTTCCCTTCTAGGCAATACATAAAAGCATCTATTGCGTGTTGCGGTCGGAGTTTATAATTTTTTAGAAAATTTTTAAAAATCAATAAAAATTCTTTAGGGTTTATTTCAGAGAGAAAATTTAAACCGGAACATTTTGGAACATTTTCGCAACTAAGCTTTACCTGCTCCATTGTTTTTAATTCCTCCGGTTCTATTACCGGGCGTTCAGACTGAAAAGACTCGGTCTTTCGATCGGTCTCTTGTTTTGAAAATGTTACAGGGCGAACCGGAATGTTGGTTTGTGAAAATGAGTCACCTAAATTTTTTATGACCGTCTCAGTGTCCCTAGCGTCGCTTATAGTGACCTTCGGTACCTGTCGAGGCTGGTCGTAAATGGTAGGGGTTGGAGACAGACGAAGTTGGTTAACTTGTCCCTCCACTAAGGCTGGGAGTTGTCTCCACTGCTCCTCTAATTGCATGACTTTATTTTCTATCAGGGGAATTTTACCTATGACTTGTTCCTGAGCTTCTACCTTTTCTTGAGTGATGTCTATTTTTTTCTTAACTATGTGAATTTGTTCTGAATTCCCTTTTATGGTCTGGCAAACAGAGCTGATTTCGCTATGAATTGTTTGCTGGACGTATTGTATTGATTGTTGTAGCTGTTGTAATTGTCGGGGTTGTTGCTCTAATTGTTGGGACTGTTGTTGTAATTGTCGAGATTGTTGCTCTAATTGTTGGGATAATTGTTGTTGTAATTGTCGAGATAATTGTTGGGACTGTTGTTGCAATTGTTGAGATAATTGTTGTATTATTAGATAAAATGGATCGTATTTTTCAACCGGTGGGTCTCCGGTTACCTCTCTCTTCGTATATGGGGGCCCGAGCGCCGTGGGTGGGTTGGTCGTCTCGGGGGAGGCCAACGCCTCTCCCCCCCCTTCTCTCTCCTAAGGGATACCTATGTGACAGTTCGCTGGCTGTCAGCGCGCCACTGGTGAGGGGTAAGAAAGGGGTGGGAGCGGTTAGCGCACCTCCCTTTTGATCAATCTCCACTTGCCTAACTTCCCCTGCGTCCTTGTTTAGGCTTGTAGGCTGCAAGTGGGGGTCTCGATTTGAATCCAGGGGTAGGCTTGCCTCCCCTCCATCAGCTGCCACTGCTTCGGCATGCTTCTCCTCTCTTTCTTCTCCCATCTCTATCTTTTTCCCCTCATCCCCTTGCAAAGGGTCAATTGTGGGGTCAACCTGTTCCCCCTCGTCTTGTTCTATTCCTTGACATACTTGTCTGTCTCTTAAATTATATCCGTGTTTATGCATGTTTATGACCTTGACTTACTTTCTTGACCTTGACCTGAATAATGCCCAGCTGTTTGTCTGGCGTATATTTATTTAAATGTATAAATTGAATTTCGAATTGATTTTGGAATTTTTTTTTTTTTTTTTATTAAATTTCGAATTTATTTTGATTAAATTGCTCGGTAATTTTATTTATGAAGAAAATTATTGAGAAAATTATTTATTTAATTTTGATCAGATTTATTATTATTAATCCATTACTGTAATTTGATATCCGAATCTAATATCTAACTCTTTTATTTATTTATTTTCGTTTAAATAAATTAATTACAGGCCTAATCTGTTGCACGTCT
>JAKCPI010004554.1:0-32915 GCA_023213315.1 Euborellia annulipes | reverse complement strand
GGGCAAACAAAACGGTCGGCTCATATCCGAGTACAGGAGCATAAATACTCAGTTACTAGCGGCAAAGCCTCTACAGCTCTTGCACAACATGCCACAAATAACTGCCACCAGTTTGCCTTTGATGAATTAAAAATTCTCCATTATGAAGACGACAGGCAAAAAAAGAGAATTCCTTGAGAAATGCTATATATATCTCAATTCGACTCATGCTGTTAACCATCAGACAGACACTAAAGATCTTAATATGTACTATATAGCATTTCTCAAATGAAGGGGGTGGAATCCTTTTCTTATGTCTTTTCCAAAAAAACTAATTTAAACTCCTCGTTGTATATTTTATTATTATTTTTCCTATTTTATTTATTCTTTTATATTGTTGAATGTTTTTGTCTTTTCTCACTAATACTCACTTTTATAAACAAAAATAAGATCTTTTCTCAAAGTTTGAATAAAAAAATTTTGAAAAAATGTATGAAGACAAAAGCAATACGGAGGTGCCATCTAGTGACAAATTTATAAACGAAGCTGACCGTTCTTTAAATAGATTAATATATGAGTATTATTATTTTTTTAATATCATTCCTGCATCAGAGCGGTCATCAGCTTAAAGAAGGCACCTCACAAAGAACATGTATGACGCCCCTAAGGCTTTTAAATAATTTTTGGACCAAGCCCACCTATAAAATCCTGTGAGTAATTTTTTGTAATATTATTTTAAAAAATTGTAGTACTGTGTATTGCTCATCTCTATTTATCTTTTTGTTAATTAAATTGTTTTAAAGCGCGGCACTGAGGATGATGCATGTTATATGCGTCGAAATATTTGCCAAATAAAGGACGTCAGGTGGAGCGTTTAATCTGCTGGTTTTATTCTCCAACCCCATTATTCTACTCATCCCAGCCTACTAAATAATTTATTTAAGACATTTGGATACCAAACACATAAATAAATTTTATTTTTTAACAAAAAAATTAGGGAATGTCTTTCCCAGGACTCTATTTTTGGAATTGTCTATGTGGCTGAACACGATTGCTTAAAAAAGCTAGCAGCCAGATTGATGAAATTTCTTATAAGATTATACTTCTTGCACTAAAATTGTAGATCTGTACTTTTTCTGTACTTTTGGAGTAAATACGTCAAGTCGCCCTCTTGACTGACGTTTCGACCCGAGGTCTCGGCCATCTTCAGAGCTGTAACCTCGGGCGAGGATCTGAATAAAAGAAAATTTGGTTGCAAAAGTCTTATTTTTCTGATTCCATCTCTAAAAAGTTTTTTTTTTTTTTTTTTTCAAAAATTTTAAAATTTGTAATTTTTGAAAAAACTTATTAGTAGTATAAAGTCCTATGTCCCGTTTACGTATTTACTCCAAAAGTTGATAGAGGTTTACAATTTTTTTAAAACTCTTTTAGAGATATCTTCTTCTTCTTCTTTCCTCTCCTGATTATTCCCGGAGTGCGGGGTCGGCGGAATTAAAGAGGTCGGCGGTTCATGGGTTTTTTTTACGACCGGGAAGGAATAGAACAGGCCGGCCCGTCGCTCGATCTGACGCCTGTTGAAAAGTGGAAGGAAGAGACTGGCATGCAAAGAATAGAAGGAATGCCAGTCTCAGCTCGGGTAGCTCGTGGTCGCCATCCACGTACCCACAAGAGCCCCTCTCTTTTAGAGATATAGGCCTACATTTTTTTTATTTTTACTTTCTCGTATACGAATTATTTACATATAAAAGTATACATAGAAAGAAAGTATGATCGCAATACTGTTAGGTCGAGATTTTGATGATTCTTGACACTTTAGACAGCCCTGAGTCAAAAAATTGTCGAATGCGATTTCTTAACCTTTCGTCGGGCGCAATATTGAGATGGACGAGTTCGGGCGCATTGTGTTTTTTAAGCCACATCCGGAAAAATACCTTTAAAATCAATTTAAGATCTTTTGTGCGACAAATAAGTTTACTTAAAGGATGATAAACATCAATGTAATGTAATGTAAATGGTATAAAAAAGTGCTGTAATTCTTTCAGACAACATGTATTTATTATAAAAAGAATGACGACAAGATCGGGCGCAATGAGCTTTTCTGATCAAAAGGTGAATAACATGTTGCAGCTAAGGTCAATTACAAACTCATTGGTTCAGAAACAAAGATCGATAGAAGGATGAAACAAAAGATATGTTAATTTTGAAAGCTGTAAAATTTTGATACAAAAAGTTTCGAAATTAGTTACAAATTGTGCTAAGAGATGGCGCTGTAGTCGCAGTACTGAGTTCTAAGAAATGTTCTATGGAATACATGAATTCCTTTGTAGGAAATCCGTATTGGAACAACGCTATCTATTGGCAAAATTTGTAACTAAATTCAATTTCTATCTTTATACGTCCTTCAGTTGCCATCGGTAAAATTCAATTTAATAAATATATCCTTAAAGGACCTCAGCAGCTAAGAATGAATAAAAAACCTAAAAATAACATGACTAGTTCAAATTTTTTTTTTTTTCTCTCTTCAAAAGTTCAAAACTATTTTGAATTTTTTTTTTTTTATATCTCTGATCCAGATAACTCTCTTTTTTTCAGGCGGTGAATTTAATGATAGGGAGACTTTCAGATGATGATGATGATGATGATGCGGTGACGAAAGGAATGAGGGAGAAAAAATGCCGTGCGTGTCGAAAGTGTCAAAAAGAGACCGAAACGGAATAATAATATCCGGAAACAGGAACATTTGGTGTCTACTCTTAAAAAAAATAAAAATAAAAAGAGATTGGATTAATAATCACCTGGGACACCCATTTTCTGGTGATTTACAAATCAAAGGGTAAAAATTATTTTGAATTTTTCAACCATGAAGTAAAGGAAAAAAAAAAATAAAATTTCGCAGATTTCACTAAAATTTAAAATGACACCTAGCAACATCATTTTTTTCCACGGGGGCCACCAATCTTCTTATCAGGAATTTTTAAATAACAATTGTCGAAGGCATTGGGGAAAGGGGCAGGGGCAACAGCTAGTAAATAAAAAATCTGTTGTGACTGTCGAACACCACACAACTTTCGATTACCGAAAGATTTTTCTCTATACATTTCCTATGGGAGGAATCGTAAATTTAAGAATTAATAACTCAAAAAGCTATACTAATTTCGGGATGAAAATAATTTTCCTGTAATCCCGAGAAGGTCCTCTTTATGCAAATAAAATTTGATTTCAAAATTCCAAGAGAAGTTGTCTAAATAGAGCGTGACAGACAGACAGACAGACGGAAGTACTTTTTGATTCAATCTATTGGTTCTATTATTTGGATTTAAACCATTACATGAAAGTTAGCAGCTTCTAAGATTTTAAAGTTTTGGATTCAGGGGACCTCAAAACGTGTATATCCATCAAAATCTCGACATAGAATTTTCGAAATGAATCCAATACTTTCTCTCAATATATAATATATTACATATATTAAATAGGTAGAGCCTTGTTTGAAAAGAATGGAATTTTTTCAACCAACCCTCAAATAGACTGCTCATTAGTCAGTCAATATATTGTTTAAAATAGCAAGTTTACGAGATATGTTTATGCTTAAGAATGGGCAAAATTGCACCCCCTGGAGTCGAACCAGAACCTCCACGCTTTCGCGGCTGGTGGACTACCCATATTTTAGGCCGCCCAATAAGCACAACATCTCGCATCCGCCTATTTTACTAATGAAATTAAAAATGTATATATTACAGATATACATAGGTAAGAGAAAGTACAAATTAACACACCTTATTTAAATGTGGCTGGATCCCATATATCGTATTTAAACGAATTGTGTATATGCCGAAAAGACTTAAAAATAACACCTTATAGTGATTGTAAATAAATGGCTTCTTATTTAAATAGCCAGCCCATAAATTGGCTTTCTTAATGACTTGTAATAACATACCTTTAATCTTATTGATCTCGTTGCCCCCCCCCCTCCCCCCTATTAAAATTTTGTTTTTGAGAAAACTACGCCTCTCCTTTGATAAATCGTTTAATAAAATTGATAATAAAAAAAAAGAAGAATAATAAGAGAGCGATAATCACTCATCAGAAATAATTAAGATAACAACACATACATGATTATTATTTTATTCAAAAGAACATTATATAGAAAAGTTAAACCATCATCATCACCATCATCGTTCCCTGTTCGTTCTTATCAATCTTATCAAGAAACAATCATCATCCTCTCTAATCAACAATTCATTAGAAGCCATTAATCAGTTGATCTAAACAAGGCTATGAACCCACACACACACAGTGAGGGCCTTTCTTCACCTATTAAGTTTTGTGCCCCTTATCTCACCTTCATCATCTCCTATTCCATTCAAGCCGTCAATTAGTCAGTCGACGTCATCTCTATCTCTACGAATAGGATACCCAACAGACAATAGGATTCTCTATTTATTTATTTTGAAATAAAATAATGGATAATTGGACAGTAAATGGACATTGGATATTAAATGACATAGGATTTTTCGACAAGGAAAGGAATCGCATCGGTTTGAGAGTTTAACTAAGAATTTGAAAGGGATACTATTTGTGGTCCCAAAAGGAAATTGTGCGAGGTCTCACGTTTGGGAAAATTCGGGTACTAGTACTTTACTGGTGTACTTTTTTAGTTTTTTCCAATTTTCTCGAAATTCCCTTTAAAGATTTCTTTCAAATTTTAAATAATTCCTAGTTCCGGGATAGAAAACAAATTGTGCTAGATCTCGTCTTCGGGAAACCTCGAGTACTAATACTTTGAAAATGTACTTTTTCAGTTTTTTTAGATTTTCTCAAAATTCGCTCCAACGGTGTTGATTAAAATTCAAAAGTCAATTATTTTTTAGATGCTCTTTGAAATGTATATTCTCATTTTGCCGTTGAAATGTTCTAAAGTCCTTGTCTGAACTTAATTCAATTTTTCCCACCTTTGCCTTCATTCCTAGAGGTCAGTTTTTTTATAATTTTATCTGTGAACTCTGACCCCTGCAAACGAAGGAAGAAGGCACCGGCGGCGCAAGAGAAGACTCCGTTTCAAGCACTTAATTAGTAAGTGTTTATTTTAACCGCCCCGAATCCTCATCTGCCCTTATATTTTTTTCTACAGTCCACTGCGTCAAAATCACTCATCTTATATCCTACAGGTTTCTTTACTCTCGTACTCCTTAGGAAAGATAGGAGAATTGGTTGCCATTTGAAGTGCACTTTACTGATGTATTTAAGATTTTTCAAATTCACTTTCCTGCTCTTCCTTCCATAGAGCCAAGGTTGGATTTGCATGTTCATTTCGATTCAAAAGGGGGTCCCCTTTTTACACATTTTTAAAAATTTTATCAATTCTTATGAAATTTTGTATTTATTTACGATTCTCTATTGTGTATAAAATGTCCAAATATGAGATTAAAATTTTGAAAAATAACCATAGTTTATTTCAAGCAGTCAACATTTAAAATGCAAGTTTGAAATTAAGGTGCTATGCGAAACTTAATATATCTCGACAAAAAAATCTGGTGTGAACAGCACGGTGCACAACTTTCTCTTACCGAAGGGTAAGAGAAAGTTGTGTGCTATGCGCCGGTCACACTAGATATTTTTTTACAATAAATTAGAATTTTAACGATATATTGATTAATTTCACCTATATATTAGATTGGGGGATGAATATATTTCTCTTACAAACTTCAAGTTTGTTTTTCTCCCAACTTTTTCTTTCTTTTTTTTTTTTAAAGAGAGTAATTTAACTCATCTATTGGCAAATTACAAACATTACCGATCATATCCCTTTCAATGATGATGTTAGAGGGAGGGAGCAGACAAACAAAGCGAGCTGTCGTCTCTCTACTCTATAGATTTCTTTTCTCCTTAATGGATGAGACGTTGCTTGTTTGCTTCTCTTTCCTCTTCTGAGGGAACATATGTTCTCAGGAGGACAAGGACACCCTCCCTCCCTTCTTACATTTCAGGTCGATGTGCATCTGATGGTGACTGTTTACTGACCACTGAGCGTTAAACGATTAGACACAGAGATCTTTTTTTTTTCTCTCTTTCGCTTGCTTGTTACTAATTGAAATTACTTTCTTTTATTTTGATCCTCGGTCGACCTTGGCCTTGGAGGCTGCTGACTATCTTAGAGGTCACTTTGCCTAAGCAAAAGGCTCTATGTCTCCATTTTATTGTGGGAACAATACATCTGTTTGGCTTTTTGCAATCTCATTTACATTTAAATAATCAAAGAATTTATTTTAAACCAGAATTTTCTGATGAAGTCAAAAAAAATAAGCAGCTTTTATTTAGTTTTTAGTAGGAACCGACCCAATATTCGGTCTTCTGTTTCGGCCGAAAAAGTAGCCGAAACCTGAGTCTGAAAAGATGGGATGAGACTCGAATGCAAAAAAAAAGGTCAAATGATTTGCACTTGAGGGGAAAAAAAAATTTAGTCTCCTTAAAAAAAAAGGTAAAATGATTTTCACGGAAGGAAAAAAATTTCAAAAAAAAAAAAGTTAAAATAATATGAATTTTTTATAGGAAATACAAGTTTCGGTTTCGGCCGAAAAAAGGGGGGGAGGCCGAATTTTGGGTATGGTTTTGGGCTGAAAATTTTTTTTCGGTCGGACCTTAGTTTTTAGCCCTCACGGCTGAAGTTTCGATCCTGAGATCCAAGCCTTCTTCAGAGCTGCTTTTCATGAGTATTCCAAAAAGAGAAAGCATTTATTAAAATTGGCACCCATGCATGTGTGTTGCAACACACCTCCATTGCAATTACAATTATCAATATTTATTATGAAACATACCCGGCTGGTAATAATTTAATGAGTAGATATTTTTAAAAACAGCAAGTGGTCTGCTCACTAGGGTGCTTCGAAAAAAGTCAAGTTTTGAATTCAGAGTTGTATAACGAGGAAATACAAGAAAAACAAAAAAATTTTTTTTTTTGAAATCGGACTTGATCTTCCAATCGCGGAATCGACCCAAAGTTTCATAAAATTAGTGAAAATCTTAATTTTTTCAAAATATTTTTTTTAAATTAAAACAAGCCAGCTGGATATTGATTTAAAGCTCTTCTCTACAAATCAATCTAGAAACACATATGGAAATCCTCAATAGTACCTCGGCATCTAAGGTAAAAAATAAAAAAAATTTGAATAACTAATTTTATGAAACTTTCCGCCATTGGGCGAAAACGTCTACAAAATAAATGCATAAATCATACAAAATTAGTACAATAAAAAAAAGCAAAATTAATACAATATGATCTTTCTTAGCAGCGGCGTAACCAGCCTTTGAGGGCGGGGGGGGGCGAAGCTCAACTAGGGCGCCGATTTTCCAGGGGGCCTCATAGGCCGTCGTGCGCCTATGCCGGTTTCGAGGGGCCCCAAGGGCTTGATGCGCCTGGGGCGGGGGGGGGGGCACTGTTTCTTAGTTATAAAATGAATGTTTTATGACAGATTTAAGCATCAGCAAAGTGGAGATTGCTTAAAAGTGTCGAAACGAAAAGTCACATTTGTAAAACATATTTTCCTTAAGTGAAAAACAATATGTAAATCTAATAAATGAATAAAATATTTCTATTTCTAAATGTAGACTGCTTGAAATACACTATAGTTATTTTTCAAAATTTTAATCTCATATTTGGATATTTTATACACAATAGAGAATCCTAAATAAATATAAATTTTCATAAGAATTAGAAAATTTTTTTTTAATGTTTGAAAAGTTAGAGAACCCCCTTTGAATCAAAATTAACATAGAAATCCCCACATGGGGATTTAACATTGACTATAAGGAAGGAATAATGAATTTCAGACAACTTTAATACTTTCGGACCACGGTTAAGGTTTGATAGAAGCATCATCAGAGTCTAAATCGACGGAAGGGTGAAAAAAAAAATTATTTCGTCGACAACATACAGACACTGAATATTTGAATGATAATAAAACTTGACGTCTGTTATTTATTAAAAGATAGAGAGAGAGAGAGAGAGAGAGAGATTTGTATTAAAGAGAGACAAAGGGCCTAATGGAAACCTAAAAAGAGATAAATAATCCTAAAAGTACATATTTATTAATATATGTATTAAAACCTCCTAAGAGAATTGGTTAATGTACTCTCTCTGCTCTCTTTTTTAGAGAGGGGGTCAAAGTTAATAATATTAATAGGGTTGAAGGGAAGAAGAGATTTATGGATTTATATGAGTGCTTGCTTGCTTGCTTATTGTTAAATGGCAACGAGAGAGACCAAGCTGAAATCAATAGAATTGTTCCTCTCGATGATTAGAATTTTTTTGATAATTCTGTAAATCGAAAAAAAATCCTGTGCATTTTGTATCGCTCCATAACTCAGAATATGCTTTGAAACAAGAGGGGGAGAGAACGTTCTAAACTAGGCCACTTACCCTCTTTATAATTCGAATTTTCCTAGCATAGTTTACCTCCTAAAATTCCCAATTCTAGTTAGTTTGTCACGATGAGTGCAAGGCAGAAGTAGGTCTCCCTTATTAAGGGGTTACGGGAGCGAAGTGGTTTCACATGTTTTTCCCGATAAGAGGGCGTTGTGTGTCATAAAAAATATGCCCAAAAATCAAGTAATTCAAAAATTTGCCAAGAGATGTCAGAATGGTAGCTAATAATATTTAATGCATTTGGTTGATTTTCATTGATCTTTTAACAATAAATACTTTATAAATGTTATTATATATTATGTATCCTTAATAAAAGCATAAAAATATATAAATATAGGCTAATACTATATCGACTGTTGGACTAGCCTGCCATCTATTGCAAGAATGCTGAACTAATTTGACAGTTGAATTTTAAATAAATCATCTAAGCTTATTTTAAAAATTTCTTAATTAATATGTGAATAATAATATCAATAAATTCATTTTTAAATTAAAAAAAAATATAGATTATTGGGACAGATTGTTTTTTTTGTATTTGATTGATAACAAAAAAATTAATTACGATAATTTTTTAATAAGTCATTAAAAAAATTATAACTCGATGTCCCAATAATCTCTTATGATTTTATTTCATTTAATAAAAAAACCGCAATGAAAAATATAATAGTCTAGTTTTTTTTTAAAGTACGTTTAGACATCGCTCCTGAACCCCCTTAAGCATTTTTATCAACTCTCACAGAGAAATGAACAAATTGATCAATCCTGATTATTGCATTATTTTTTGTGATAATAATAACCTCAATCGCAGCATAAATAAAGTTATATATATATTTATATTTTGAAAATTTTCTAGAGTGCATCTCTCTTTTCAACATCTATCTATCAAAAGGTAAAGAGAAAGGGGGAGGAGAGAAAAAGGACACAAAAATAAAACCATTTCAAGTGGTGACAGATATTTAGCAGACTATTTTTGCTTCGGCTCATATAATATTTGTCTGTCTGTCTGTCTGTCTGTGTGTTTGTCTCTGTAACTAATATTTATTTTCTCAACCAACATCCCTGGGCTTATTTTTTTCCCCTCCCTTTTGCTATGTTTAGTTACACATTTCACCTAGAGAAAATAATCTTATATATTTTATTATCGAAATAAAACCAAGAAACTGTTTCTACTTGATTAAAAATATTTAATAGGAAGAGATATCAAAGAGAGAAAGAAAGGAATTTTTCTTTATTTATTAATAATAAAAAAAAGGGTATAAATTAAATAGCCTTTCATTTATTTATTTACGTAAGAGTTATAGTAATCCCTAATAGAAGCAGCAGTGATGTGACGTGACGTGCGAGACGCTCTTTTGTGATCTACGGAAATTTAAAGAAAATCCCAAATTGATAACACGGCCCTAAATACGTCCCTATTACACAGGGGTACAAAAAACCTTTTTTTGTTGACTGGGTATTTGAAGCTATTCTTGAGTATTTGGGTAGCGCTGATTTCAAAAATGCCATCAGTTTCGCCCGATAACGTCAGATTTTATAGCTATAGAGAAAATAAAATTTAAATAAAGAATGTGCTCTTAAATGTAGTTTAATAATAATTATTATTAAATTATTATATTTAAAAAATATATGCAAACCCCTAAATGGCCTCAGTAGCCGAAAGGACAAAAAAACAAAAAAAAGAATTCTCTCTTTTCATG
This sequence comes from Euborellia annulipes, assembly GCA_023213315.1. Classification (NCBI taxonomy): domain Eukaryota; kingdom Metazoa; phylum Arthropoda; class Insecta; order Dermaptera; family Anisolabididae; genus Euborellia; species Euborellia annulipes. The sequence continues at coordinate 22,820 of JAKCPI010004554.1, read as the reverse complement.
TCAGACCTGACAAGTTCCTAAGAAATGGAACAAAATATTAAAATTTGGAGTGAAACTCTTTGCAAGAAGAGGAAAAAAGAAATAACACTAATATTTATTGAAAATCGCAATTTCTTGTTTTAAAATTAATCAATATAAAATTAATTAATAAGAAAAACACTTGGTGATATGTTTCGATTTGTTTATTTATCTTATCAAGTATTTTTACCAAGTTTTCTTATTAATTAAATTTTTCGCTGGATCGTATACGATTCCTTCTATAATTAATATTGTACTAGGTTGGCTTTACAAAAATTCAAATTTTTTTATAAATACCTTACGTATATTTAGAATGATACAATTCCCCAACAGCACAAAATATTGCAGCAATGTTGCAGAAACATTGCGAATCTTGGCAACATTGCAGCGGCAATATTCCAAACTAGCAATATTGCTGTTTGAGCTGCAATATTGCATCAATGTTGCCGCAATATTGTCAACATTGAGCAAGATTGCAATATTCCGTGCTGTGTGGGTTATTTCGATGTTTGTCAATATGTGTATTTTTTTATTATTACCTCTTTATAATAATACTTTCTTCTTTAAGGGGGAACGGGAGCGAAGGTTTTTTCCCGATAAGATGGCGTAGTGTGTCATAAAATGTATGCCCAAAAAATCAAGTAATTCAAAAATTTGCCAAGAGATGTCAGAATGGTAGCTAATAATATTTAATGCATTTGGTTGATTTTCATTGATCTTTTGACAATAAATACTTTATAAATGTTATTATATATTATGTATCTTTCATAAAAGCATAAAAATATATAAATATAGGCCAGATATAGGCCAAAAGGGAATCAGCTGTTAAACTAGCCTGCCATCTATTGCAAGAATGCTGAACTAATTTGACAGTTGGTTTTTAAATAAATCATCTAAGCTTATTTTAAAAATTTCTTAATTAATATGTGATTAAAACAATAAATTCATTTTTAAATTTAAAAAAAATTAAAGATTATTGGGACAGATTGTTTTTTTGTATTTGCTTGATAACAAAAAAATTAATTACGATAATTTTTTAATAAGTCATTAAAAGAATTATAGCTCGATGTCCCAATAATCTCTTATGAATTTAATTCATTTAAAAAAAAACCACATTGAAAAATTCCTTATAATAGTCTAGTTTTTTTTTTTAATACGTTTAGACGTCGCTCCTGAACCCCTTAAAAAGCCTCTTGATAAAATTTTTTTTTCTAATTTATTCAACTGAATCAAGTAAACTTGCAATTCGAGTGTATAATATTGTACATTCTCAAATTACATTTTTTTTTTTTTTTTCTTTGGAATGGGTGCATAAGGTCCGAAGACCTATACACATAGCAATATTTTAATGAATATAGAGAAAAGAGAAGGGAATCATTGGATTTGTAGGTTAACAGAAATATCAATGGTTGGCTGTTGGAGGGGGAGGAGATTGTTGGTTCGTTCATCCCACTGCCCCTAAATATTAGGGAATGTCCATTGTGGTTGACCGCCATTGCTGATGGCAAATAGCCATGCATAAAAAATTAGTTCATTAATTCGTTTTGATAGATTAATGTTCAATGAGCTTTATACATTCGCCCATATTATTTATAATTATGTTTAAATTAAATTTCTGCTACTATTGCAAATAATAATTTATTAAAATATATAGACTTGCATGTTGTGTATTTTTTTTTTATTTTATTAAAAATATATATTCTATATAATTAATGTAATTGTATGTAAATTATCAAATTATTTTGCGTGGAATGCTGATAATGAAATTAAATGAGAATTTTGAAAGTGAGAAAAAGAAAAAAACATTTTTTTCTTTTAACGCTCTCATTTTGTTGTAATGGAATTTGTTTGTACACTGAAATATTCGAATTTACAAATTTCATGGTAGAATATTCAAATATCATTTTTGTGTGACGTCAATAATAATAAGAAATGGCGTGTGATTGGCAAAAGAGAAGAAAAATTATAAAATTGTAATTTATTATTCCTTATATTTCAAAACATATCAGCACTACTTCAGAGGCACCTGCAATTACATATAGAATCAAGTTTAAGGTGCGCGTCTCGAAAAGCCGTTAGAAGACAATTCACTACCGAGTTACTCCAAGTGGCAAGAGATGGCGCTAGTTCTTCCCATAGGAATACAGGGATTTATTTCATTTAATTTGAAAGATTCCAGCTAATTAATTAAAGGTAGAAAATTAATTATTTTTTAACACAATGATTACTAATTTAATTATCTATAAGATATAGAGCGGATTTTTTAAAAATATCTTTTATTTAATGCGATTAATCTAAAAAAAATTATTTTTTCGAAAATCAAAAAAACGTCTCCTATAAGTTGTAGATATTTTAAATAGCTTTAATTTAAAAAAAATTTGAAGTCGATAGCTTCAAAATTGTGGCCGCTGGAAACTCCCAAAATTAGCACCCAGAGACCCGCACCTTAAAAAAAAGTCTGGTGTGACTATGCATAACACACAACTTTCTCTTACCTCTGGTTATTGAAAGTTGTGTTCACACCAGATTTTTTCTCGACATATAGGCTATTTAGTTTTCGACAGTAAGCCCTATATTAAGGTGGCTACACACATAAATGCAAAATTGACAAGTATGAATGAGCAATCTTTTGTACAAGAAAACTGTAGGAGAATTTTGCGCATTTTATTTGTGCAAGCCGCTTGAGGCTCAATTGAATTTTAATCACGCACAAGCATCTTTGCCCAAGCAAAACTCTCTGCCATTTTATAGACGAAAAAATGAATTTTGATATTTATTGAATAAATATATTAATTCATTTAATATTTCAATATTTTTGTGTCCCTGTTTAAAGCAAGTGAGTTATTTCTTGTTATATTCGAATAAATAACCTTCCGAGTTTGACATTTTTAGAGGTTACTTTTTGGCATAAGCTGTTTCTTGCACAAGCATGCTTGTGCCGAAGGGAATTTGTGCATGCTGGTACAAAAAAATCGCACATGCATGCTTGCAAAGTGTATGGTTACGTGTGTAGCTGCCTTTAGATAAAATTCAAGATGTAAAATTTATAAACACCTATTACGAAAATTTGCCAAGAGATGTCAGAATGGTAGCTAATAATATTTAATGCATTTGGTTAATTTTCATTGATCTTTTAACAATAAATACTTTATAAATGTTATTATATTTTATTTATCTTTTATAAAAGCCTATAAATATATGGTATCGGCTGTTAGACTAGCCTGCCATCTTTTGCAAGAGTGCTGAACTATTCGACCCATAATTTTTAAATAAATCTTCTAAGCTTATTTTAAAAATTTTCATAATTAATATATGATTAATAATAACAATAAATTCATTTTTAAATTTAAAAAAAAATTAAGATAATTAGGACAGATTGTTTGCTTGATAACAAAAAATCTGGTGTGATGGTCGCACAACACACTACTTTCTCTTACCTTTGGTAAGAGAAAGTTTTGTATTCTGCTTGTCATAACATATTTTTTGTGTCAAGATATATTTAGTTTCCGCCGATATATTAGAATTCAAGATATAAAATTTATAAACAGAGAAATACATTTATAATAGGTAAATAAAAAGAAAAGCAGCTAAAATTATTTCATTTATCGACCCGCTAGGCTGACGTTTCGGTCTTGATCAAATATTTTTTTACCATCCTCAGAGCTTGCAGAGTGTCAATATAGGCATACATGATCAAGACCGAAACGTCAGCCTAGCGGGTCAATAAATGAAATAAAGCTGCTTTTTTTTTATTTACCTATAAACGATTATCCAGCTATAAAATTCACATTTGTAAAATATATTTATACTTTTACTATGGCAACCATTTCCCTATCTTTCCTATGAAGTACAAGAGTAAAGTGTGTTTCAAACAATTTTGAGACCAAAATGAGAATATACACATAAAAGAGCATCTATTTTTGAATTTTAATCAAAAAATCTGGTGTGACTGGGCACAGCACACAACTTTCTCTTACCTTCGGTAATCGAAAGTTGTGTACTGTGCTTGTCACACCAGATTTTTTGTGTCTACATATATTTAGTTCCCGACAGTACGGAACATATGAATTCAGATGTAAAATTTATAAGTATGGGAAAAAAATATTTATATTTTGTTACTATGGCAACCATTTCTCCTATCTTCCCTATGAAATACAAGAGTAAAGTGGTCTTCAGAAGATTTCAATTGCAAAATGAGAATATACATTTGAAAGAGCATCTGAAAAATAATTGATTTTTGAATTTTAAAAAATCGGAGCAAATTTTGAGAAAATCGAAAAAACTGAAAAAGTGCATCAGTAAAGTACTAGTAATCTTTGGCCGATTTTGATTAAAAGCTTATTTTTCCGGTCCCGGGGGTGTTTAACTTAAATATAAAATTTCAGCCTCATAGCTCAATTCCTTCATCCTTAAAATTGAACACACACCCACCCACCCACCCACCCACCCACAGACAGACCATGTCGCGAAAACCACTTTTTTGGATTCAGGGGACCTCAAAACGTGAAGATCCATCAAAATCTCGACATCGAATTTTTGACATGAAACCAATACTTTCTCTCTATATATATATTACATATATACATAGGTAAGAGAAAGTAAAAATTGGAGCCAATTTTGAAGGTAAAAAAGTACATCAGTAAAGTATTCTTTGGCCGATTTCGTTCAAAATCTTCGTCTAAGATTCTCGGGAATCGCGTTTAATAAGGTTATAGAAGAAGATAAAACCAGCGATTGCTTTCCACAGTAAAATAGCATAAATATTGATAAGCTTTTCTCAGCTCCAAGTTTCTAAGCAGAGTTTTTCTTTTTAACTTAATACCATTTGAAAACAAATCCTCTTTTTTTTTTTGAAAAAATCAAAAAGACGAATCATTCAACTGAACGCATCGTGATGAATGATGAACAATAGAACTCACACATACAGTTGCCATTTGACCAATTAACCGTGCTTCCATGATTTGGCTAGTTTTCTTATAAAAAATAAATAAGGAAGATCAAAAAAAAAAGAAAAAAGAAGAAGAAACCCTTGTGATTGAGTTGATAGATTCGCTTTGATAGCGGAATTCTCACACTCCTTTTTTGTTGTTGTTGTTGTTGTTGGAATGCTACCTACCTACCTGGGTCTGGCATAGCATCCGTTTCTCTTGGTCATTCTATTGATTAAAATACAATAGCAGCAGCCTTTAATTTAATGATCGGATTAAATTACCCCCCTCTATTTTTTTTCTCTCTCGTTCCTGTATATTGTAGACTGGGAGAAAGAAAATTTATTATTATTATTATTCTGACATTCATTCGTATTATTATTACGTATGTACTTTAATCAGGTTCAGGTCACTATGTTATTTGATTCGTCCTTGATTTTAAACTTGTTTGCAGCTTCTGATTCAAATAAATGAATGATCATTAGAGTTTTTTTTATACTTCCCCTCTCCATCCTGATTGATTATTAAAATCCTAAATCAGATCAATTTTTTTACTGGGGCGTGACACTAAGCTTTTGAACAAAATCGGCCAAAAATACTAGTAGTTTACTGATGCACATTTTTTTAAAGTTTTTTTTCGATTTTCTCAAAATTCGCTCTAACGATTTTGATTAAAATTCAAAAATCAATTACTTTTTAGATGCTCTTTAAAATGTATATTCTCATTTTGCCATTGAAATCTTGTGAAGCACACTTTACTCTTGTACTTCATAGGAGAGATAGGAGAAATGGTTGCCATGGTAACAGAATATAAATAATTTCCCAAAATTATTTATAAATGTTACATCTTGAATTCTAATGTACCCTACTGTCGCAAACTAAATATAGGCCTATCTTAACACAAAAAATCTCGCGTGGCAAGCACAGTACACAACTTTCTCTTGCCGAAGGGTAAGAGAAAGTTGTGTGCTGTTTTACCAGTAACACGAGATTTTTATTATTATGTTGAATAATAGTTGTTAAAATAAACATAATTTTATATTAAATTCATCTTGAATTCTAATATTGTTGTGCCCTCGGGGTTTGGCGTAGAGGTTAGCGTGCTAACCTCGTATACCAAAAGTCGCGGGTTCGGACCCCAGGCAGTCTGAAGATTTTATTTAAGCCAATTGGATACCAAATGGCTTAAATAGGAATACCTGGCCCCTAATATGTATATTAATCTCTATAACGGATATCGTAAAAGTCTTAAATGGCCTAAGTTGCCGAAAAGACTGTGTGTATGTGTGTGTGTGAATGAGAAAAAAGTGTGAGTGTTTAAAAAAAAAAGTATTGTTTTACATTGTTTCTAAGACTAATATTGTTATATCGACTGAAATTAAATATATCTCGACACAAAAAAATCTGGTGTGACAAGCACAGAACACAAGTTTCGATTACCGAAGATAAGAGAAAGTTGTGTAGTAATCCAGCCGCTGGGGGAGCAAGCCAGCTCAACTCGGTGCCGGTCCCAAGCCCGGAAAAATGGGGAGGGTTAGTGGCAGGAAGGGCATCCGACTGTAAAAACTCCTTGCCAAAACCAAAATGATGAACATATATTCGGATTATACGGTAAAGGCTAGGGCGTACCCCTTAAGCGACGCGCAGCAGCGACCTCGCCTGATCCCTGCGACAAGTGGGCCAAGGCTACCCCGTTATGGACGGACGGGGCTAAAGAAGATAGTCTTTAGGTTAGGAACTCTAAATGTTGGTAGCATGACTGGAAGGGGGAGAGAACTGGCAAATCTGATGGAAAAGAGAAAGGATTGGAGGGCATTGTGTGTGCAAGAAACGAGGTGGAGAGGTGACAAAGCCAGGGAACTTGGTGATGGATATAAATTATTCTACAGTGGAGCCAACAGGGATGGAAGAAATGGAGTGGGAATTATCCTAGACAGAGACTTAAAGGAACAGCTGGTCAGGGTGAACAGGAGAAATGATAGAATTATGAGTGTGGGTATAGAATGCGGGGTCACGACTCTAAACATAGTGTGCGCTTATGCACCGCAGCCAGGCTGTGAAGAAAGTGAAAAAGTAGATTTTTGGAGAGAGCTGGATGAGGAATTGGCAGAAATTCCTAAGGAAGAAGGATGTTTTATTGGTGGAGACCTAAATGGACATGTGGGAGGTAACAGAATGGGATTTGAGAGAGTCCATGGGGGCTGGGGACTAGGGATGATAAACGCTGAAGGGAAAGAAGTACTCGACTTTGCTGCGGCTGCTGACATGGCTGTGATAAACACCTTTTTTAAGAAAACCGAACATCAGTATGTGACGTACAAAAGCGGCAGAGCAGAGAGTCAGATAGACTATGTTCTTTGTAGAAGGACACAGCTAGGAGAGGTAAATAACTGCAAAGTTATAAAAGGCGAGTGTGTAACTAGTCAACATCGACCTGTGATAGTGGACTGTGCAATAAGACCGAAAAGGAAAGGGAAACAGGAAAGAGAACAGAAAATAAAATGGTGGAAATTGAAGGACTTAGATTTGGCTAAAGCCTTCAAAAAGCAAGCACTTGAGAAAATTGGTCTATATGAATGTGTAAATGAGTGGTGGGAGGAAAACAGCAAAGTGTTAATAAAAGCTGGTGAAGAGATTCTAGGTAAAACTACGGGTAAGGGCCCACCGCAGGATAAAGAAACATGGTGGTGGAATGAAGAGGTGCAAGAGAAGATAAGGTTCAAGAAGATGGCCAAGAAAAGATATGACCTCTCACAGAAAGATGAAGATCGAGCTGATTATAAACAAGCAAACAGGGAGGCTAAGAGGGCTGTGGCAATTGCGAAGGCGAAAGCTTCTGAGAGGTTATATGAGGAGTTAGAAACAACGGAAGGTCAGAATAGATTATACAGTATAGCTAGGGCAAGAGATAAGGCTTCTAAAGATTTCACCCATATTAGACAAATAAAGGACATAGAAGGAAGAGTGCTGAGAAAAGAAGAGGAAATTAAAAACAGATGGCAGGAGTATTTCAAGGTATTGTTGAATGAAGAACATCCCAGAAAAGGTAATGAGGGTGAAATAAGCAATGATGTTGAAACAGTCGGTATTGAGAGGGAAGAAATTTCGGAGGCCTTAGGCAGGATGAAGCGAGGGAAAGCTGTCGGTCCAGATAATCTACCAGTTGAAGCATGGAAGGCGCTAGGGAAAGAAGGAGTGGATATATTGTGGGATTTGCTATGTAAGGTGCACGACGAGGAAAGGATTCCAGAAGCATGGAGAGAGAGCGTAGTGGTGCCCATTTATAAAGGTAAAGGAGACATCCAGGAATGTAGAAACTATAGAGGAATAAAGCTGGTGTCCCATACAATGAAAATATGGGAACGCATTATAGACAGCAGGATAAGAAAAGGAACAATTATATCGGACAAACAGTTTGGTTTTATGCCAGGGAGAGGAACGATGGACCCACTATTCGCTCTGAGACAATTATTGGAAAGGTATGGGGAGAAGAAGAAGGATCTGCACTTAATCTTCATAGATCTTGAAAAGGCCTATGATACAATTCCAAGGGAAGAGTTGTGGAGATGCATGGCGGCGAGAGGTGTCCCAGAGAAGTATGTAAGAGTGGTGAAGGATATGTATCATGGTGCACATACCAGAGTCAGATCCAGTGTTGGAGTCTCGGATAGTTTCCCTGTGACAGTAGGCCTACACCAGGGATCGGCATTGAGCCCGTACCTTTTTAATATTGTTTTGGATGTGCTAACGGAGAGAATGAATGGCGTGGGTTTTTGGTCGGGAATGTTTGCTGACGACATTGTCATAGTGGAGGAGAGCAGAGAGGGAGTGGAGAGAGCGCTGGAGTGTTGGAGACAGGCAATAGAGGATGGAGGACTCAGGATCAGCAGAAAGAAGACGGAGTACTTGTGGTTTGGTGGAGAAAGCAAGGATGGAGAGGTATATTTACAGGGGGAAAAGCTGCAAAGAGTCAGGGATTTTAAATATCTTGGCTCTTTTGTGTCTTCTGAGGGGGGACTTGATAAAGAGCTAGACCACAGGATCCAAGTTGGTTGGATGAATTGGAGAAGGGTTTCTGGAGTCCTATGTGATAGAAAGGTAAATGCTAAGGCTAAGGGGAAAATTTTTAAAACGGTAGTGCGACCCGCAATGATCTATGGCAGTGAGACCTGGCCGATAAAGAAAGCACAGGAAAGAAAGTTGGATGTGGCGGAAATGAGAATGGTGAGATGGGCATTGGGAAAAACAAGAAGGGATAGAGTGAGAAATGAGAAGATCCGAGGAATGGCAGGGGTGGTGGAGGTATCCAAAAAGATCCAGGAAAGTAGGCTGAGATGGTTTGGTCATGTGATGAGAAGAGAAGAGGAATATGTGGGGAAGAGAATGTTAAATTTGAATGTGGAAGGAAAGAGACCAAGGGGTAGGCCCAAAAGAAGATGGATGGACTGTGTGACTGAGGACTGCAGGCAGAAGGGATTGGAGTTTGAGGATGCGCAGGATAGGACATTGTGGAGAGGGAAAATAAAAATGAGCGACCCCTAGAAAAAAAAAAAAAAAAAAATAGGGATAAGCCACAGCGAAAGAAGAAGAGAAAGTTGTGTAGTACCTGATACTTTTCGCCCGTACCCGTTTTGTGATCCTGATACTTTTTCGTATCTGATACAAAGTATGAGATTGATACAGTAACACCCAACCCTAAAACGGCATAAAATTTGTATTTATTTTAGTCAAGTTATGCATTTATTCATCTAATTCACTATTGAATAGATATATCTTGAATGAAATAGAGAGGCTGCCTCAAAAGGAAAGGGATAGATAGGTAGTTGAGTCTGAACCTAATTCAAGTTTGGTCCCAGGTCTTAATAAATGGGGTCGGTCGGTCGCTCGCAGGAAAGGCGCCCGGTCATAAATTTCAAGCTAAATTATAGAAATCAGCAAACGTAGATCTATACTAATAATAATAATAATAGAATAGGGAAGTAGGTGTTGAAAATATCTATTAGAAAATAAATATGGTGTTGTTTTTACTTTCTCTTATCTATATGGATATGTTAATATACATATATATAATAATATAATATAATATAATAATAATAATAATATAATATAATAATATTATAATAATAATAATAATAATAATAATAATAATATAATATAATATATATAATATATATATATATAATTCGATGTCGTAATTTTGATGGATATATACGATTTGAGGTCCCCTGAATCCAAAAAAGTGGTTTTCGCGACATTGTCTGTCTGTGTGTCTGTGAACAAAATATCTCAAGATCTAAAAGAACGAAAATTTTATATTTAAGTTAGGCACGTGACAGGAAGCTTTTAATCAAAATCGGCCAAAGAGTACTAGTACTTTACTGATGTACTTTTTCAGTTTTTTCGATTTTCTCAAAATTCGCTCCAACAATTTTGATTAAAATTCAAAAATCAATTATTTTTTAGATGCTCTTTAAAATGTATATTCTCATTTTGCAATTGAAATCTTCTGAAGACTACTTTACTCTTGTACTCCATAGAGAAGATACGAGAAATGGTTGCCATGGTAACAAAATATAAATATTTTCCCATACTTATAAATTTTACATCTGAATTCATATGTTCCGTACTGTCGGGAACTAAATATATGTCGACACGAAAAATCTGGTGTGCCAAGCACAGAACACAACTTTCGATTACCGAAGGTAAGAGAAAGTTGTGTGCTGTGCGCCAGTCACACCAGATTTTTCCCTTCATTGTGCATATTTAATCATTTTATAGTGCATTAATTCATGCATATTTGAAGTTATGATTGTACTTGAACATCCGGGCTCTAGTTATCAGTTTAAATTTATCGGGACCCTTTAATCATAAAACAAGAGCATTCCCGAGTCGAAATCGAACGCCTGGTTTGAGTCTACAAAACCTCAGAATCTAATTGTTGTCTAAGTAGACTTAACAGAATCAAACTAGGATTTGAAAGCATGGTTTCTATGGAAATTTGATAGTCTGGTTTGGTTCTAAAAAGTCTACTTATGTCCCTTTTTGACATGTTTAGACTCAGACCAGGTATTCGAAATACTAGTTTAAGTCTACCAGATCTACTATTACGACCAGCAGTATTGAATGCTGGAATCCTAGTTTAGGCCTATAAATTCTCATTTAAAATTTGTTTATATACATATATACAGAGTGACAAAAAAGTTCTGATAATTTTGTTAGATTAGCAAAGAGGTATGCTTGTTTTTTGGCAATGAGAAAAATAACTTTTAGAGTGTTTTTTTTTTTTTTCAAATATTTCGAAGACATTTAATAGCACTTCACCGCTGATGAAGAAGTCCTATTAAATGCCATCGAAATATTTGAACAAAACCCTCTAAAAGTTATTTTTCTAATGCCAAAAAACAAGCATACCTCTTTGCTAATTTATACAACTTGGCACTCCACATTCGAAATTTTTTACTTTCTCTTACATCTATATATGTTAATATATATAGAGAGAAAGTATTGGATTCATGTCAAAAATTCGATGTCGAGATCTTGATGGATCTTCACGTTTTGCTCTTCATTTCGCTACAATTAAATTCTTAAATAAAAGGAAAATCAAATTAAACTTTAAATAAAATATTTTTTGTTTAAATATCAATTTTCTTTAATTTGAGAATAAAGGCTCAAACAGACAGAACGCGAAATTCGCGACGCTCAGGCTACGCGCGCATTTCGCGACGAAAGGCGTTTTTACTAAGCCACACAGGCCGCGTTATTTGGGCGTACGATCCGGTATTGTGTATATGTATATTTTTCATTAACATCACTCATCTTGATGATAGTTCGCCTGTTCGCGCGAAGGAGTTGTAAATTTGTACAACTCGAAAAAGCTGTCGCGCGAAAGAGAGCGTTTACGCCGCGTAAGTTCGCTCCCTGTGTGACGGGGATGATACAGTCTTGCATTATACAACATTTCGCGCCCTTTCGCGGCGTTGAAAAAACGCCAAGCGACGCGAATTTCGCGTTCTGTCTGTTTGAGCCTTAAGATAACATATATTTAAAATATTTTAAAAATTCCAAATGCTCTTCGTGTCGATTTCAATATTTCTGGAGATTCATTACTGAAATTGTTTTAAAGAAAATATGGATGTAAAAATGAGTTTACATCTCTAAAATAAATCACATTAATTTTTATCTTGACTGTATATGTAGGCCTATACCATTAGCTATCACGTGTGGAAAAATATTTTTCTTTTCAGTAAGAACTTCATTTAGTTCTCTGGAAATGTGAAAAATATATAAATTAATTTTATAAATTTATAATCTTTTTTAATTTGTCTTCTTACCTTTCAAAATGACATGAATGGCCAATGTTCCTTGTATTCATTTATTAAAATTAAAGTGGCTTCTTCAGGCCAATGTGTTTTTACAACTAAAATTTATAATGAATATAATTGAAAAAATTAAATAGAATATAAGATAACATATATATAAAAATAAAATAAAAATAACAGCTAACCTTATCATTTTGTTTTGGCTTGTTTTTATAACGTTGACCCTTAAATAAATAAAAATAATTAATAATAATAAAGAAAATTAATGAAAAAAATGAAAATAAAACTTAAAACTTACATCTTTTTTATCGATAATAAATCCAAATATCCAAGGAATGAAAGAAAATGAAAGGTGGTCATCTATTAAAGCTTTGGCGCTGAGATCGCACTGTTTTTAATTTTTACCCGAGAGGATTAGAAGATTCAAACCAGTACTTCCCGAGTCAAAATCGAACGCCTGGCTTGAACCTTTTAGTCCTCAATTGAAGACTGCAAGGTTCAAGCCAGGCGTTCAAGTACTGGTTTGAACCTTCTAATTCTCCTGGTAGGTTTAGTAGGCTTTAACCAAATTTTAATCCTATCAAATAACAAAGGAATTGAGGACTAAAAGGTTCAAACCAGGCGTTCAAGTACTGGTTTGAATCTTCTAATTCTCCTGGTAGAATCAGTAGGCTTTCACAAAATTGTAAATAAATAACATCCCATCAAATAACAAGGGAATTCAGGACTAAAAGGTTCAAACCAGGCGTTCGATTTCGACTCGGGTTGTCACTACTCCAAAAGATCCCTTCTCTAATAAGAGATTTAAATGCAGTTTTTTTTTTTTTTTATACTACGTATTTAAAAAAGGTATTTATAATTTTGATTAAAATTAATTCCAATGCGAAATTAATTATGAATAATTATTTAAATTTCAGATCTTGATAAATAGCGAAGAGAGAGCGTCCAGGTGCATACTAACTAAACTAAATTCAGGCCAGGGGTGGCATTTTTGGTGTTGATGACCCAAACAGCTGGTGGCATTTCAAAAGGGGGAGGGAGGATGCTTTTCTGAGCAAACAACCCCTGTTTGCAATTGAGCTTTCTATTCTGCAAAGCTGTATTTATTTTTATACACCTAGAGTGTGTGTAGTCCTCCCCCCTCCACCACCCCGCCTCCCCCCTTCTCCTCTCTCTCCAGTCTCTATAAGTAGATAAAAACACAAATAAAATGGCTAACAGAAACATTATATTTTTAAAAACATTAAAGGGGATATATTGCAAATACGATTTATACTTTAAAACATAAGTTGAAAAAAAAACTAAACAGCTGACAGTTAAAATTATTTCGCCATAATTTTGGAAATTACCAAGTTTAACATCAAAAAATCTGGTGTGACTGCCGCGAAGATGTTACGCATGTTTTTCCCGATAAGAGGGCGTTGTGTGTCATAAAAAGTACACCCAAAAAATCAAGTAATCCAAAAATTTGCCAAGAGATGTCAGAATGGTAGCTAATAATATTTAATGCATTTGTTTGATTTTCATTGATCTTTTAACAATAAATACTTTATAAATGTTATTATAAATTATGTATCTTTTATAAAAGCATAAAAATATATAAATATAGGCCAGATATAGGCTAATAGGGAATCAGAAAATGCAAGATCTAAAGTTTTTTGTGTATTTTTTGCTGAATTTAGTTGGCAGACAAAAAAACTTGTTAATATTTTCTGGGTCAAAAATTTAGTTGATTTTCACTTTCTATTACCCTATATAAGAAATAGCCCACGGGGCGTGGTGTAGAGGTTAGCGTGCTAACCTCATATACCAAACGTCGCGGGTTCGGACCTCAGGCAGTCCGATGATTTTATTTAAGCCATCTGGATACCAGATGGCTTAAATAAAAATGCCTGGACCCTAATATATATAAATTCATAAATAACGGTTATCGTAAATGTCTTATATGGCCTGAGCTGCCGAAAAGACAGTGTGAATGTGTGTGTGAGTGTGAGTGTGAATGAGAAAAGCGTGAATGTTTTTTTGTCAAAAAAAAAAAAAAAAAAAAAAAATATGAAATATATATAGAGAGAGAGAAAGTATTGCTTTCATGTCAAAAATTCAATGTCGAGAATTTTTCTTTTTTAGTTATCAAAGTTATTTATTTATTATTTACAAAAGATGTTGGCATCAGGCCACAGGCCATTTTTGCCACCGATATTATTTTTTCGTTTGTCATTTTTATTTGCCCTGGTAGCATTGGCGTAGCCAGAAATTTTTGATGGGGGGGGAATCAAGAAATTTTTTTCAAAAATTTAAGATTATTTTAGGGTATTTATAAATCATTTTGGTTTGTTTTTTAGCTAGAGTAAATTATTATATTTTACTTTCTCTTACTCTATATGAAATAAAATTTTTATTAAATATTTAGTCATGGCTTGGGTCCGATGGGGGGGGAGGGGTTTGAACCCCCCAAATCCCCCACCCTGGCTACGCCTAAGCCTGGTAGGTAAAGTTGAAGTAATCGTAAAAAAAAATTGAAATTGTACTTAGGCTGCCAAGATGCGTTTTGAGATCTCCTGAAACCAGGAGGAATTTTGGAAAGACAATTGTGTGATAAGTGTGTGTGTGTGTGGTAATTAAACTCAAAAATCTGGTGTGGCTGCTCTCGCAGCATCAGGGGAAAAAACATTTCCTCCTCCTAAAAAAAAAAGGTAAAATGATTTAAACGGCATCGGAAAAAATTTCCCGTAGGATAAAAAAATTTAGTTCCGCATAAACAAAATATTTTGCAAACTTAAGTTGCGGCAAAAAAATTCCTGAATTATTATTGCGTAATTGATAATCATTTTTCAAATCTTATAGTAAGTACATCATTGAGAGGGCCTAAATTTAATTAGGAAACTTTTTTATGTTAAAAAAAAAAGTTTTATAATAAAAAATTCGCCGTTAAAAATTTTTAAAGCCAATAGCTATAAATATTAATTTTTAGGCTCGGCTTTCATTTAATGAACGAAATTTAATTAAAATCAAATGCCAAAGTTTTATCCTGCTCTATGTATGTATGGATGATGATAAATTTTAAAATCAAACTTTGCATAATATAATTTAATTATTACTTTCCTATACATTTGAAAATGGTAATATGGCAGATAGTAAATAGAAATAAAAATAGATTAGCGGGACGAGGATTTCACATTCATTCTATCATTTACTCAAATTTATTAGCAAATATTCTATCTATTTCATTTATTACTCTTGACAAAATACAGTAGATATTATTTATTAAAAATAAAATAATATAAAACTCCTCGCCTATTCAGTTTGCAGCATACTTTGGCATCGCTTCACTCAACTGAAACAACTTGGCAGAAAGAGTTACGTTAAAAAAAAAAACTCGACGTTTTCGTCCTATGTCCTGAAGATGGCAGAGTCACTTAAAAATCGATATATAATATACTGGTATAGGTATATATTTTTTTTAATTTGCCCTCTCGGCTACTGAGGCCTTTTGGGGTCTATACTAAGCATATATTTATAAATTATATAGATTATTATTGACTATCGGTGGTAACCGGGGGTCGTTCAACATTCTGATATGAAATTATAGTATTGGGCCTAAAGATTTATCTCTCTTCTTTAGACTCAACATTTAGGTTTTTTTTTTTCTTCTTTTTCAGGATTTGAGAACATTTAGATTCTTTGCTAATTTTTATTCTATTTAGAAAGTATTTAGTGGACAATGTAAGTGCTACGACCCAGATTGATTGGTCGCACTTACACTTCTGCAAGAGAAAGTTGTGTACTGTGCTTGTCACACCAGATTTTTTGTGTCGACATGTATTTAGTTTCCGACAGTACGGTACATTTGAATTCAAGATGTTTTATAAGAAAATATTTATATTTTGTTACCATGGCAACCATTTCTATCTTTTCTATCAAGTACAAAAGTAAAGTGGCCTTCGGAAGATTTCAATGGCAAAATGAGAATATACATTTTAAGTAGCATCTAAAAAATAATTGATTTTTGAATTTTAATCAAAAACGTTGGAGCGAATTTTGAGAAAATCGAAAAAAAAAAACTGAAAAACTACCATACATCAGTAAAGTACTATTTCTTTTTGGCCAACTTTGATCAAAAGCTTCGTGTCACATCCCAGGGGGGTGCCTAACTTAAATATAAAATTTCAACTTCCTAGCTCTTGAGATATTTTGTTCACAGACACACACACACACACTACAAATACACAGACAGACCATCTCGCGAAAACCACTTTTTTTAGAATTAGGGGAACTCAAAACGTGTATATCCATCAAAATCTCGACATCGAATTTTTGACATGAATCCAATACTTTCTCTCTATATATATATTAACATATATAGAGGTAAGAGAAAGTAAAATACTTTCTTTTTTTTTGAAGAATTTAAAGTGGCTGTTGTATTTAAACAGTAGATAGGAAAGGAGAATGCAGCCAGGTATTGAGTCATCACGAAATTAAACTCTCTGTTCAGGAAACAGTTTTGGCTTTAATGAGATAAAACCATCCTCAGTCCAATAGTTGAGAGAGAACTCAAATAGCGAAGCATTGAGTCAATACAACTCCACTATTGACTCAATGCTTCGCTATTTGAGTTCATACTCTCAACTATTGGACTGAGGATGGTTTTATCTCATTAAAGCCGAAACTGTTTCCTGAACAGAGAGTTTAATTTCGTGGAGACTCAATACCTGGCTGCATTCTCCTTTCCTATCTACTGAAAGTAAAATACAATATGCTTTAACAAGTAAACAAGCTCTTTAAAGACTGTACATTTTTATTTTTATGTTGTTTTTTTTTTTTTATTAATGTCTCTCAATTTAAATTTTAATCTTTAGTAGTTATTTGGATGTTGCTAATTTATCATTCCATATAAATGCGAGAAGAGACTCTATATGGGATATGAAAAAAGGTGACTGACTAAGAGAGAGGAGGGGGGTAAATCATTTGATTTTTCGCTTGGCGCGTGAAATGCGAATCAAGTTAGCAGGTGCGGGTACGGACGATAGGGGGGAGGTTTTGGTCACGGTTGACAATATACGCATGTGTTTGCCGTGCATGCATTTCCATAAATTACACCCACACAGAGTAGAAACATTCAGCCGGACCCGTTTTAAGGGCAAGGGGGTGTGTGTGTGTGTATATAGGGAAAGAGAAGAGAGAAGGTGGGGGTGGGGGGGGGGGGGGGGATACACATCTGTCGACTCACACACACACATACGCATAGAGCACCCATTTAGATATAAGTATAGGGAGATGGCCAAAAGGGTGGCCGACAGAAAAATACACTCTGCACGTAGCATTTTACGTTAAAAGTAGAGAGAGAGAGAGAGAGTTTGATTTATCTTCGAGTGGTTATGAACTCTTCCTCTTTTTCTTCTTCTTCTTCTTGTGGTTGTTTTTCTCTCTCTTTCTCTCTCTCTCTCTCTTCTACTTCAATACTTCCTTGAAATCTACTTATTTACCTTTGGATATTTAACATTACTTTGCTCAAGTGGACAATGCAAAATAACAAATAAATATTTTATAAATAAAAGGAAATTTTGAATGCAAATTTATAAGAAATAGAAATGAGAACTCACAAGCCTTAGTTGGTCGAAATGTACGAGTATCGTCAAAATAAGCCCTAACCCCTCTGGGCTTTGGTCACAGATCATACAATCAAGATTGGACAGCTCCAGGTTAAAAATTGTTTATAAGTTTAGGGCCATCTATACCCTTGTCATGGAACTAAAAGTAAGCAGGGGAAAAAAAAAATCTTGCTCCCAGAGAGATTTGAACTCGAGCTTGTTGCAAAACATGTTTTGATACTGACTACTTACACTTTGCTTTATGATATTTCAATGCTTTTTTTTAGCTACTTGAAGGACACGTAGTACTATTAAATTTTTTTTTATCAAAAGTTAATTTATAAATTGTAAAAAATTTATAATTAAAATTAGTTTATAAAAGTTAATTCATTTATATCCAGATTTTTAAGCCACTTAATGTAATTCTTATTAAACTCATAAAAAAATGTTATTTTGTTGGCGAATGGAACGAACTCTACAGGATAAATTTTGAACTAGCCTAGTATTGCCATCTAGCCACGTGTCATATAACTAGGAAACTTTTAAACATTCTACCCATAGAGCTGTCCCCCCATGGCCTCGCTGTAGTTGTTAGCGTGCTGGCCTTGTATACCAAGGGTCCCGGTTCGGACCCCAAGCAGTCCGATGATTTTATTTAAGCCATTTGGATACCAAATGGAAGGGTACATGGTAGGCCAATAAATAGTGCGTGGACGGAAGATTGTGGACTTATTAACGGACATTTTTAAAGTTTATTGATGGTGCCTAATGAGGAGCCTTGAAGGCTACAAATTTGAAATATTTTTGTTCCATTTGCACTTATTATACAGGGTGATCCATATCAAAGTTATGTTTTTACTTTCTCTTACCCTATCTATATCATGGATAATTTGATTTTTTCAAATGGAACAAGCTACTTTTTTTATGCCATGGGACGTGAAATTTAAATAGCTTACCAAGAATTCTTATTTCTTTTTATTCATTAATTTCAAACTTTTAAATTAATATATATTATTAATCTTGCTTTAGAGCAGAAAGATGAATCCTCTCTCTACTTATATTAAAATTCTTTTTTCTTTTTTTTTTTTTTTAATTCTCTCTTTCTGCTCTACAATATGGCTTCTAATTCCACCTGGACTTTAAATTTCAATGACTTCATAATAAGACAAAAAAAAAAGAAAAGTATTTAATAAAAAGCAAAAAAATTACTTCTGTGGTTATCTCTGGTTCAAAATGAATATTTTATTTCACTGTTCAATGCGAATTGAGATTTTATTAAAAAGTTGGAGAAAATTAATCTTTTGTAGTGCGTGATTGATCCATTCCCGGGGTGTCCGATCTTTTAGACACGCAGTCTTTGTAATGAGGAATAAAAATTTCCCGTCGTCAAAGATAAGAAAAAATCTCGTTTAATTTTTTGTCTTTTTTAATCAAATTTTCAAATTCATTTTTGAAAATAAAGAGATAGTTGAAAGAAGGGACAAATAAAAAAATTCCAAGCATCTATTATAAATAGTATCTTTGGCTATTGTCTTAGAAAACTAAAAAAGTACAAAATAAACAAATAGATTATATGGTTCAAAGAATCTGTCTCGACGTTTTTTTGAACCGTTTTCGGCTACTGAGGCCATTTAGGGGTATGACTTCACCAACCCGAGCTTTTCGCCGCGCCTGGCATCATTTAACGGTTGTGGCCAGTGTTGCTCTTCTCCACTGTCAAGCCTACATAAAAATAAATATTTATTTAGTTTCCGCCAATATATACCCGTATATATATTGACCTTCTAATTAGCAAAGTGCCTAACTCCATTTTTGTTTATTGTTCAAGAGAGCTAAAAAACATTTCATAGTTCATTGTTAGAGCCACTGTTAAACACTTTGCGTACGGCAACTTTCCGAACTGAAAAATTTGAATTACGCTCTTACTCAGTTCAGGGCACAAGGAGAATGATTTTTTTCAACAGAAAATACAAAAAAAATGATTTTCGAATAAAAGTGGAGTTAGACACTTTTCTGCTGAGGGCGTCGAATATATATTTTTTTAAACACACTTTTTTCCAGGCTTTCTTATTTAAGCTATTTGGTATCCAAATGGTTTAAATAAAAGCATCGGGGGTCAGAACCCCAGACCCTTGGTATAGAGGGCCAGCACGCTAGCCACTTCCCCAAGTCCGAGGGCCCGCCAATATATTATAATTCAAGATATAAAATTTATAAATATAGAAAAAGTTTTATATCAAGTTACCATGTTAACTATTTTTACTATTTTCCTATGAATTACAAGAGTAGAATGTACTTCAAACAATTTGGAAAGCAAAATGAGAATATACCTTTTAAAGAGCATCTAAAAAATAATTGATTTTTGAATTTTAAACAAAATCTATTTTGAGAAAATCGAAAAAACTGAAAAAGTACATTAGTAAGGTACTAGTACTCTTTGGCCGAAAGTAAACATGAATGAAAATCAATTTTTCCCAGAAACCTCGGATTAACCGGCCAAACAGATATCTGGCCAGGGTCTCTGTCCCGAAAGGTTTTTCTGTAATGAATTGTCCTTACAAATATTTTTCCGACTTTTATGCCTGATGTAGGCCTTCATGTAACCGAAACTGTCTAAATGCAATGTAATCATCTACTGAATGAATAATAAAATCAAATTTTGTAATCCCATTCTTGTTTTAAGGGGGTTCAGGAGCGACGCGTCGTGCGTTTAGACGTCGCGACGTCTAAACGTACTTTAAAAAAAAAAAACTAGACTATTATAAGGAATTTTTCAATGCGGTTTTTTTTAAACGAATTAAATACATAAGAGATTAATTTTTTTTAATGACTTATTAAAAACTTATAGTAATTAATTTTTTTGTTAACAAGCAAAAACAAAAAACAATTTGTTCCAATAATCTTTGATTTTTTTTAAATTTAAAAATGAATTTATTGTTATTATTAATCACATATTAATTAAGAAATTTTTAAAATAAGCTTAGATGATTTATTTAAAAATCAACTGTCAAATTAGTTCAGCATTCTTGCAATAGATGGCAAGCTAGTCTAACAGCTGATTCCCTTTTGGCCTATATCTGGCCTATATTTATATTTTTTGCTTTTATAAAAGATACATAATATATAATAACATTTATAAAGTATTTATTGTTAAAAGATCAATGAAAATCAACCAAATGCATTAAATATTATTAGCTACCATTCTGACATCTCTTGGCAAATTTTTGAATTACTTGATTTTTGGGCATACTTTTTATGACACACAACGCCATCTTAGCGGGAAAAACATGAGTAACACCTTCGCTCCCGAGCCCCCTTAACAACTTGCAAATAAATAAAATAATCCTCCAACGATTCAGATACCTCTTATAATAATAAAACATTTCGTTTTTTAAACAAATGATTTTTTTTAGTAAAATAAAAAATAATCAAAATGTAGTTATAGGAATTCTACTAATGAATACTTTTTTTTTTTTTGAGACTTTGAACTCGTTAAACAGGTTTTTAGCAATGCTGATGCTGAGAGTCACTCCTCACGTAGGTACGTACACCCAAAGACTCAGACATAATAAATAAAAATAATATGCGATTTATTGATGACGATGAATTTTATACAAGGTTATTAATTAATTTTTAATTTCTATCTCAATGTAAGAATCAAAGTTCATAAACCTGTTTATATTGTTCTATGGATGGATAGAAAACCCAAGAGCCAAAAAAGTGCGATCTTAAAGGAGACTGTCTCCCCCCCCCCCTTTCCATACCTGAAAATAAATTCCCATTCATTTTATCAAGACTGACGTTTTAGAAAAAAGTCCTATATATTAGGCATTAGTGTGTCAAGCGCCAAAAAAATTAAAAATTGAGTTAAGCACAGAATATTGTTTCAAATGCTATAATTAATAATATTTTTGATGAAATATGTCCTAAAAAGATTTATATTTAATGTTACTTGCACAATTGACAAAAAAATTATATACTGTATAATCCAATGAAAACAAAAAACTTTAATGTTAATTTTCTCAAAACTCGGTAGGTGGCGCTTGACACACTAATGCGTAACAGGGTCCATATAATAGCGTGTGCCCGTCTGTTCGTCTGTCATGCTCTGTTTGACCTACTTTTGAAACAAAATTTTGCACTCTTATAAAGGACGTTATGAAGAGTCCAGAAAAAATACTCGGGTCCCGAAAATTTTATAACTTTTTGAGATATTAATTCCTAAAGTTACGATTTCTCCATAGGAAAGTATAAAGAAATTATATGTATTCTTTGCATCTCATAATTTAGAAAAGGTGAGGGTCCGCTGTAGGCAGGCGGTTCGGCTAGTTTCCATATAATTTAGGCGTAATGTTCATTAAACATTTTTTTTTTCATTTGTTTAAGGTCATTTTTAGGCTTCGTCTCTATTTATTTCAAATGATTTGTATCCAGTTCAATGTGGGATAAGAACCCTCGATCTCTAGAACAAGAAGCTAATTTGAAATATTTTTTTAAAGTTCACCCTCTTATTATATGAACCCTGTTATGCAATGGTGTGTCAAAGACCAAACATAGAGTTTTGAGAAAATCAACAATAAAGTTTTTTGTTTTCATTGGATTATATATAATTTTTCTTGTCAATTGTGCAAGTAACATTAAATATAAATTTTTTTAGGACATATTTCATAAAAAATATTATTAATTAAAGCATTTGAAACAATATTCCGTTCTTAACTCAATTTTTGAATTTTTTGGTCTTTGACACACCATTGCATAACAGGGTCCATATATGAATTTATAGATGAAAGAAAAATTAAAAATCTCGTGTGACTTAATGCAGAACACACCAAATTTTTTTTTTTTGTGTAGAGAAATATTTAGTTTCACATAACACCTTACTTCCAAACTTGACCACTTGCGTTTTCAAATTCAAGACCGGATTCATAGGAGTTTCTCGGGTAAAGGGGAGGGGTAATCTGGAGTGA
>JAKCPI010004553.1:0-64521 GCA_023213315.1 Euborellia annulipes | reverse complement strand
TGAAATATTAAAAAAATAAAATAAAAGTGCACTAAAAAAATCTGGTGTGACTGGTCGCACAGCACACAATTTTCTCTTACTTTTCTAAAAGAAAGTTGTGTCCTGTGCTTGTCACTCCAGATTTTTTGTGTCGACATATGATTAGTTTCCGACAGTTCGAATTTCAAGATGTAAAATTTATGTCGAGATATATTTGAATCAGTTATTTTGAGAAACCCCATAAGTCACATTTTTGGCGAAAGAGTTTTTGTAAAAAATCAATTGCTATGTTGAAGACTCATTGTTTAATAAAGAAAAACCATAAGCAATCTGGAGGAAAAAGAAAATTACATGCATTTGAGAAACACTGGCAGTGAGTTTCACTGTTTGTACGCTAGGAACGCTAGTGTACCAAACTTGTAGTTGCCCGAAATGGCTTTACAAATCATACATTCAGGTTGAACAATAAAGGCTTGAATTACCTTCAAAATTGGCATATCCAGATGGAAAGATTCCAATCAACTATAAAAAAAATAGAATATATAAAAAAGCTGCAAAGCTACATCCCAGAAGTCCTACAAAAGTTCTACAACGACATTTTAAACTGACATGATGACTGTTAATGTGCTAGTGCAACCTCCCAATAACTACTAATTTTATTCACCTATATTTTACTTTTATTTATGTATAGATAATAATGTTTTACTGTTTGCTCCAAAGTACTTTTATATCATTTATTTTAAAAGAATTCCATACACATGGCATCCAATTATACCATATTTAACAAAAATATTTTGTTTTTATCCCACAATTTTATGTTAATTATAAGTCAACGAAATTTAAAATTCAATATAAATTCATGTATATGTGATCCAGGGTAATTAAGAATTTTGACAGTGTATTTCACACACATACACACAGTCTTTTCGGCAACTTAGGCCATACAAGACTTTAAACGATAAACCCTCGTCCCTTGGTAGACAAGGCAGGCGCGCTACCATCTACGCCAAGCCTGAGGGCCTATGATTAGTTAGTATTTATGACGTATCTATAACAGTAAGATCATTCTCGCCACATTTAGCCATACTACAAATACATACGACTCAAGAAAACAATAGAATTCTTGTGGATTTATTCAACCAGCAAAGTATTCTTCCGCCCAAGGGGCTTGGAGTAGTTGGTAGCGTGCCTACCTTCTATACCGAACGTCTCGGGTTCGGACTCCAGGCAGTCCGATAATTTTATTTAAGGCATTTGGATACCAAATGACTTAAATAAAAATGCCTGGACCCCACAATTGATATATTAAACATACTGATTATCGTAAAAAGTCTTAAATGGCCTCAGTTGCCGAAAAGACTGTGTGAATGTGTGTGAATGTGAGTGTGAATGAGAAAAAAAGTGTGAATGTTTTTAAAAAAAAAAAAAAAAAAAAAAAAAAAAAAAAAAAGTATTCTTCCCAATTATATGAAAATGAGACGTAACTGTGTGACTAGGCATGATATGGGACATATATATGGATCATATTGTATTATGATCCATGTCCCATGTATTTAATTCATTGAATTGGCGTTGATAGAAATTTCTCTTATAATTTTTAATTCAACCAAAACAATATAAATAACACTTTCATCTCTAACATAATCTGCGTATCTTCTTTCTTCTAACTTGTTTGAATATACAAAAAAAATAAATTAAAACAATACCCCCAAATTAATGATATGATAATTGGTTGGCTTTAAATAAAACAAAAAAGAGCGATGTTTGTCGAATATCTAAAAAAAAAAAAAGAAATGCAAATTAATTGTGATTAAAAAACAATCACCTCCTTCTTCTTGAATAATTTACAAAACGATTAATTGATTTTTTATCTTGAAAATTAAATAAAATTTGGATATTATAAAAATTTATTAAAATCTCTCTGAGATATTTGCATCAATATTTCTTCCTCATCTGCTATTAACCTCTCCTCTCCTCGACTTAATGTGCGGCCTAAGCTGCTTGGCCATTCCGAGGCCTCTCTCTGGCCCTTTATTAATTAATTACCTCAAGACCCTGAAAAGGAAGAGATTGTATTGAGAGAATTAGCACAGATGAATGACTTCAATTAAGCACCTTCAGTTAAGGACGTGGTCAGTTTAATCAAATGTGAAGTCCTACAGGGAGCTTACATCGTAACTGTAATTGGTTATTGCATATTATGTTAAAAAGAGGATTTATTAATTGTGTTATCACCCACTGGCGGGTCGCAGGAGCAATTTCGGTGGGTCGCGAAAAGAGCGGGAAAAATTAAACTTTAATTTAAAGAATCCAAACAAAACTTCTCTAGATGAAGGAAACTATTATTGCTATCAAGGGCAAGTTCTGAAGTTGATGTGCTTACATAAATTGACTTTGTACGAGTCTGTTGAATAGCATAACAATTCGTGCTTTTTTTAAAAAATACTGAAAGTAAAAGTTTATGAATCTTCGATGAATAAATAAATAAAATAATATTAATGAAATTCGTTTTTCTACTCCGCGAGTTGAGAACTCTTCTTGAAATAAATATCGAGGGAGAAAACGGATGCTAAATGAAGCTGGTAATTTATGAATCAAACGCAGTCATCTTAGTTTTTTTAATTAATACGATTCTTTCACTAAAAGAGCAAAATTTCTCGCTTACATAAGTTGTGAAGTTGATCTCGTTTGATTTGAAATAAAAGAGTGCGTGAGTCACACAACTCTCAATTGATCATTATTTTTACGCTACATCACTTTTTTTACAGGATATGTTCAAAGTTTTTTGTTTCTTAAAATAATAATTTAAAAATATATATAAAAAAAAAACACTTCATCCTCCCTATAATCACTTTTAATAAATCATGACCACTGAACCAATATCAAGATCTCTTGAAGGGGCGTGTAGCATTCATTCTGTTTGACCTTACAATTGTTAGAGAAAAAGAGCATGAGGGTTGGAAATACAAAATCTGGGAATAGTATGTAGCACTTCACACAAATTTTTATTTTCTTAGGTAATTGAAAGCTGTGTCATGTGCTATCATATCCGATTTTTCGTGTCGACATAGTGCCTATTTAGATCCCAATAGCAGATCAGAACCCAAGACGAAAAATTAAAATCAAACGACACAAAAGTATACGAGAATATATTTTATAAGTTTAGGAACCGCTGTGTTAGCGTGTTCTTATTGAATATTCGTATCTTAACCCGGGTTGGTAATTATTTTCAAGTAATATAATCCCTTGAAAATAAATCAGGCACATTCGAGCATCTCCCATTTAATTAACTCGGCATGTTTGATTCATTAGCTGAAAGCTATTTGATTAAATGACACTAATAAAAAAAAAATGAATCTCCCTCACTGGCCGTAAATATTTATTTCTTTTTTCTTCATATAAAAACAAAAATTTTGTAAATGCATCAAAGTTAACTCTTTTATTTTTTTTTTTTTTATTCCATTGATGATGCTATAATTCGAATTATTTTATCATTCATTCTTTCTTTAAAATTTACTAAAAACTTATTTATTTTTTGTTTTGATTTTGATCGAAAAATTTATTTTTATTTTTTATGAAAAATAAACCTTTGGCCACATTAATTCGATGATATTTTTTTCTTCTGATCTTTTCAACAAGGGTAGGAAACAATACAAAGCCTCTATTTTGCCCTGAGGCAAATAAAATTATAAAATTATTCAATTTTTCTTTATGTCAACTTAATAAATAATTATGTGGGGAGAGAGGGAAATTCTTTTGGAGAACAGAAACATTTCAAGCAATATGAATAGATTCCCATGCAAAATGAGATCATGAATACTAAATATAGTCATATGGATGGGATGTTTAAAAAGTATTAATTAAAATCCAATGACTTTATCCTAACAGGAAGGACGGTCCAGCGAAATGTCAATTATGCAAATCGCCGAAAAAAAATCCATAACTGAAAAAAAAAAAATTTCTCAGCTTAAAAAACTTTGAAAAACAAAAGACACTGAAATTACCAAACACTGATTTGCATATGCAATTAATTATTTATGAACACCCAGAAACAACAACACGAAACTTTGAGTTTGCATGTCAATGCTTTTTGCACTGAATTTCAAGTTTTGTTTGTTTATTTCGTTTGAACTGTATAAGCTCACCCATTGGCGTCCCCGTTTGTTTATCCAAGATTCGTCTCATTTTATTTTATTATAATTAACAAGGATCTGAGGCATAACGCGGAGAAAAGCAACGAGTCTTTGATCGAAGGACGAAAAGTCGTTGAACTCCTCTCCACAGTTATTTTTACTTTCTCTTACCTATATATTTAAATTTTACATGTTGAAAAATTCCACCTCTGTTGGAACATATTTTACTTGACAAATTTCAAATATCTTCATCTTAAATATGCCTAATAAAAAAATTGTGTTATGAAAAATGATAAAAATGAATTTATTTATAACTAGGCTTGCCAGATTTCTGAAATTTTCAACCGGGATACGGGAATGCACCCCCCCCCCTCGTGTCATTAGAGAGTAGTCTATTCTCAATGCTATGAACAAATGGTTACTAATTATGAACCTAAACCAGGGGTAATAATAAATGAAACAAGCCTTTAAATTTAAACATTTTATTTCTTACATGTACTTTTCATTGGCTAGGTCCTATTTTAGAACGTCTTTTACTTTCTCTTACCTCTATATATAAATATATATATATATGTTAATATATAGAGAGAGAAAGTATTGGATTCATGTCAAAAATTCGATGTCGAGATTTTGATGGATATACACGTTTTGAGGTCCCCTGAATCCAAAAAAGTGGTTTTCGTGACATGGTCTGTCTGTCAGTATGTGTGTGTGTCTGAATTCAATTTAAAGAATGAAGAAATTGAGCTAGGAGGTTGAAATTTTATATTTAAGTTAGACACCCCCCTAGGGCGTGAAAATAAGCTTTTAATCAAAATCGACCAAAGAGTACTAGTACTTTACTGATGTAGTTTTTCAGTTTTTTTCGATTTTCTCAAAATTCGCTCCAAGGATTTTGATTAAAATTCAAAAATCATTTATTTTTTAGATGCTCTTTAAAGGGGCCCTTACACGATCAATCATACTGTCAGTCTGACTGAATCAGTCCAACCGTCAGTATTTTCTTCATTCGAGTATAATTTTACACGTAGCATTCAGACTACCAGTCAGAATAAAGTTCTTTTTAGCTCATTCGACTGTGGAAAGCCACGAATTTTTCTTCTTAACTAAACTAACTTTGTTCCCTGCCACTATGTAACAATAAAAAAACAAAAAGAAAACGGCCATCATTCTTCAGTCTTGCCTATACACGTTCAGTCAAAACGCCAATCAGCTCAAATACTGTCAGTATGATTGATCGTGTAAGGGCCCCTTAAAATGTATATTCTCATTTTGCCCTTGTAATTGTTTGAAGCACGGTTTACTCTTGTACTTCATAGGAAAGATAGGAGGAATGGTTGCCATGGTAACAAAATATAAATATTTTTTCATACTTATAAATTTTACGTCTTGAATTCTAATATATCGGCGGAAACTAAATATATGTCGACACCAAAAATCTGGTGTGACAAGCACAGAACACAACTTTCTATTACCGAAGGTAATAGAAAGTTGTGTGCTGTGCGACATCACATCAGATTTTTTGGTTTTAATCTTGTTACATTTCATACAATATAGTGAAATAAATGACAAAGTACTTATTCTAAATAATCCTCCGAGTTGCTCTCCATGATTGGCATAAGGGTGCCCAACTACAGAACCAGGAATAGAGGCATCTTTTACACCTGCAGAAGAAATTATTCATACAATTCTCCATTGGCAAGGCTCCACAGACTGGGGAATGAGTTCGAGGATCAGCTGGACATGTTTGCGTCATCCTTGCATCAGGTCAAATCCGTCATGATGTCTTAATAGAAGGGAACTGGCTTTGTTTTGTTTTTTAATTCAAATTATAATTTTAAATTTCAAATTTGACTTTCTTTGGCTTTGTTATTGATGTAAAAAATATATATTTTGTAAATTGGGCTCGGCCCGTGAAATTGACTTAAATAAATAAATAAACAATAAAAAAGTTAATCGCAGTTAATTATTTTTAGACTTTATTGGTCATCTATAATCAAATTTAATTTTTTCCGGGACGTGAAGTAAACCGGCCGGGACACCGGGACTTTGTCTGAAAACCGGGACTGTCCCGGTCAAACCGGGACGCCTGGCAAGCAGTGGCGTAACCAGGGGGGGGGGGGGGGCGAGGGGGGGCTCGAGCCCCCCCCGCCCCAGGCGCATCGAGCCCTTGGCGCCCCCCGGAACCGGCATAGGCGCCCTACGGCCTCTAAAATATAGCCCAGCGTATGTGATTTTATCATATTCTTTTCATCGATTGTCTTAAAAAATTGATTGTTTTCTTTTAAAATTATATTACAACTTGAATTCTACTATTTTAAATGAATTTAATTCCAAAAATAATAAATAACGTATATAGAGGCTTTATAATTAAAATTTTTTTTATTTTGCAATATATAAGCCTTAATTTGATGTTTTAAGGCTGTGGAGATTTACACAGGATTCGTATAAGCCTTAATATTTAATTTTTTGAAATTCAAAACTTTTTTAAGCATGAAGGAAGGAATTGAGCTATGCGACTGAAATGTTATATTTAAGTTAAACACCCCCCCGGGACCGTGAAAATAAGCTTTTAATCAAAATCGGTCAAAAAGTACTAGTAATTTGCTGATGTAGTTTTTCAGTTTTTTTCGATTTTCTCAAAATGAAAGGGCTTTTACTATTCTTCAGGCCCGCCCGAGGCCGCCCGGAATTTTTTCAAATCCGCCCATTCCCGCCCGAGATTTAGGGAATGAATGAACGAATGTCTAGCAATTTTTAAATAAAATTTCATTTGCATGCCCGTCGAAATAAAATACTCTATTTTAAAAAGTTTTTATTCTTTGATATTTTCCCGAAAACTGAATAGTTTTTGAAATAATCACAGAAGAAAACGACATTTTTTCGTAAAAGCAAAGAAAAATCAAAACAAAATCATACAGGGGTCATTAAAAAACATGTAAATATAAACAAATTCGCTGAGAAAATTACTGGATGCAAGAAATTTGACCGCCGAAGGCGGGCAATTGCTCGCCGAAGGCGAGCAAGGGGTCCAGGGGCGGAGCCCCCTGGAAAATCGGCGCCCTAGTTGAGCTTCGCCCTCCCCGCCCTCAAAGGCTGGTTACGCCGCTGCTGGCAAGCATATTTATAACGGAAATATTGAAAAATCTTGTAGAAAAATTAAAAAATAAATTACAATAGAAGAAAAAAACTCGATTTCTATTGGGCTCATGGATTCTGAATATAAAGTTGTATATCTCTATAGGCCTATTGAAAATGAGAGAGATAAAAAAAAACTTTTCCCCTCAACCATTTATTTGTCTTCTGTTCTTGTTACGTTTGAATTCGGGCTTAAATTTTATTTTGCAAACATTCGCCCTCTGCCACAAAGGAATTAGCATATTATCCCGTAGGCTTTTAGACGGCGCATGTCCATTCCAATGGGACACTCGGACATCTGAATAACACACCATCGTACGTAGTCCATTCGCTTCACGGAGCCGATTCTAAATTCTCCAAGTCAATTTATATTAGTCTGATTTCGGTGAACACCCCGACTACTTTATATAAACGGGTGAATATGAAATGGGCTAATGAAATTCTACTCCAACTCGTTGACCTGCCAAGATCTATCTCTTCTCTCTTTTGTTGTTGATGCTCTCAACATTAGATATCATCAACAAATTATCTGTATTTGAAATGTCATCATCGTTATTTGTTAAATTCATTCTCAAATGATATACTACACTGAGAAAAAAATTTGGTTTTGTCAAAAAAAATTTAGTTGTGGCAACTAAATAATACGATTGCCCAGTTTTGACCTTATAAAATGTTGCGGCAACCAAATATTTTATTGTCCGTTCATTAAATTATTTACTTGCGATTACTAAATTTATCTTAAGATCACACAATATTTAGTGGACTTTATTAAAAAAAAATAATTGTCACCACAATTTTTTTAATTTACTCAACTAGATATATTATTGAATTTCTACCAAGATATTTAGTTGTGACTATATAAAATGATTTTATCTTAAGTAAACAAATAATTATCTGTATCATATGCTTTTGGTTGTGGTAAATAGTTAGTTCTTAAAGCGTATTCAACTACGTGCTTGCCGCCATTGCATAGTTACTAAAGGCTAATAAATATTTAGTTATCATTTAAGTAAATAAGTATTTGCCCGTATATTATTTGGTTGTGACTATGAAACCATTTTTTTAAGCTTATTTATTTATATGGTTGCCACAATTCCATAGTTATTACTTCATATATTATGGGTATCGCGTATCTATACACTCTGTACAGTGAGGGTCAATATTAAGTCCCACCCATGCGTTTTTTACTTGTGATTATTTCATTTTTTTTATAAAGGAAAAGAAAAATCTTGATTGAAAATTTTCTAGGTTTGAACCATGAAAGTTTCCATTAAAAAATATATAATAGTTTTTTAAAAACAATGAAATAATCACAAGTGTAAAACGCATGGATGGGACTTAATATTGTCACTCACTGTACATCTATACTCAATAAAAGTTGTAAATTTTATGTATATCTTTATTAATCAAAACAAGATTTAAATTGATTTACTTATATCAACAAAAAATTTACAACTTTTCTTGATTATGAGATGTACGAAGATCAACTTATATCTAACAAGTACGATATGCATACATGAAAATTTTTAGGTATAAAAAATAAAGCAATTTTTTTAAATAAATGTAAAATTAATTTTTATTTTGTACTTTTGTTACACAAAAATGTATATTATGCTTTGAATGATTGTCCAGATGTGTTCGCTGTCAACTGGATAAGAGAAATCCAAAAACAAAAAAGCCTTAAAACAAATATCAATAGCTTCCAGGGTAGACGTAGTCGCGTACAAGGCATCATTTATGCAGACGTCAAACAATTAGAAGCTCGAAAAATTGAAGAATCCTTTGCACTTCCAATGGAACAACGATATATTTTCTTTTGCGCCTTTAGGAGCCTTTTAGGGGCGATATAATGTGGCAAGAATAATAATTGAACAGCCACTTGAGAATCTAAAATAAATAAAATAAAATATATTATTAAGCTTACAAGTTAGTAATATTTTTTTTTTTAAACATTCACACTTTTTTCACACACATACATGCACACAGTCTTTTTGGCAACTCGAGATTTTTACGATAACCGTTATAGAAAAAAAAAATATATATATATATACCTGTATATATATATTTTTTTTGGGGGTCAGGCATTTTTAATCAAGCCATTTTGTATCCAAATGGCTTGAATAAAATCATCGGACTGCCTGGGTCCGAACCCGCGACTCTTGGTATACAAGGCCAGCACGCTAACCCTAACATCAAGGCCCGAAGGCTATAGACAATATTAAAAGTAACAAATGTTAAAAATTAGTTAATATAAATTACTTTTACCTTCGTTTAAAGGTGTCGTTTTTAATAAGTTTTGGAGGTGTTGAGAGGTGTCGGTCTTATCCTTGATTTCGTTTCCTTTTTGATATGTGTGATTTGTTATCTTTTGATTTAGTTTTACCTATTGCTGGAATATAATAGCAGTCGAGATGCTCGGCTGGAAATAGTTCTACTATTTGCTTTCCTAGGCCATCCCATACATCATTGCAGATTCTATAAAAACAAGAAATTAACTTATTATTAGTAATTTAAAATATGACAATATAAAAAGGCGAAAACAAAATTATTCTTTTGTACCTGCTATTAGGATAGGCATTTATAACTTTTGCTACAATTAATCGAACTACCTGGTACAAAATCTCTATTCGTATCCTGCAATTTTTTATCGGCCGGACGAGATTCAAGTAGAATTTTTCCCTTTTCAGTATTTCTTAATATTGTTTCGACTGAAAGAAGAAAATCGCTATTTACTGACTTATTTATGAATTATAAAAAATAAAGATGATAAAAAAGAAGGAAAATTTTAATAATTATATCGTTATGTACTTACGTTTGAATTCTTCTTAATGTTTTTCCAAATTCCACTCTTTCAGTAAAACTGATGCAATTTCGTCATTCATGATATAAATACTTTTATGAAAAAATAAAATTGTCAATCAGAATTATAATAAATAAGGGTAATGTAAATGTAACAAAAGAAATAATAATAGCGACAAGGGCTGTCGTGTTTATTTTGCAGGACGCAAATTAATATGAATTAGCAAGGCGACTTTACTGGGCGAGAAGAGCAAGCCAATTGAATTGTATTCGAAAGACGGTCAATTTTTTCAATTTTACATAAATGTCGTTAAAAGACGTTAGAAAAATTTTAAAGAAAAAAAATCCGTTTTTCTACTTGAGAAATAAATAATAATATAATAAATAATAATAATAAATTTCATTAAATAAAAATAATATTTTGGAAAATTAAAATTTGGAATTAAATAATATTAAATTTAATAATTATTTATTATTATTTTATTATTAAGTATTTAATTTAATAATTGTTACCAAAACATTGGGGAAAAAAATTGTTTGTAAAATTAATATAGAAAATTTTAACAGTAGCAGCATTAATTTCGAATTTTCTACAAAATGATTTTTTGTTTCAATGAATAAAGTTTTTCGTGGATACTAAATGATATTGTTGTCTCTAAACTACTACTACCTACTAAATATTTAGTGCCGTCAATGAATATAATTTAGTAATCTTTGCAAAAATTTAGTTGTTCCAATTATACCGTTTCAACTAAACCGTTTATTAGTAGCAACAAAATAATTTTGTTGTCATAATGATAAAATCTTTTGTGGGTACCAAATGATATTGTTGACTCTTGACTAAATATTTAGTAGCATTGATCAAAGAAATTTTGTTACCGTTACAATAATGTAATTGACCTAGTCAAATCGTTTTAACCAAACCATTTATTTGTCGCTATGAAATTGTTTTCGTTGCCCCAACTACGATTTCATAGTCGTAAGATTATTTAGTTGTCTTAACTAAATAAAATTTCAACTAAACTCATTTAGTTGACAAAACCAAATTTTTTTCTCAGTGTATCTTTTCTATTGAGTACAGGAGTAAAGTGGTCTTCAGAAGATTTCAATGTCAAAATGAGAATATACATTTTAAAGAGCATCTAAAAAATAATTGATTTTTGAATTTCAATCAAAACCGTTGGAGCTAATTTTGAGAAAATAGAAAAAAACTGAAAAAGTGCATCAGTAAAGTAAAACTAGTAATCTTTGGCCGATTTTGTTCAAAAGCTTCGTGTCCCATGCCATGGGAGTGCCTAACTTAAATATAAAATTTTAACTCCCTAGCTCTTTTCGTTCTTGAGACATTTTGTTCACAGACAGACAGACACACACATAGACACACACAGACACTCAGACACCATGTCGCGAAAACTTTTTTTTGGATTCAGAGGACTTCAAAACGTGTATGTCCATCAAAATCTAGACATCGAATTTTTGACATGAATCCAATCTTTCTCTCTATATATATTAACGAAGATAGAGGTAAGAGGAAGTAAAAAAGAAATTTCTCTTCTTTTGTCTTGGACAACGGGATTAAAATGCGCTGGCGTCAATAAATAATAAATTGTTGTAATCTTCATCAGGGCATATAGTCGCCCATTCTAGAGGTTTTTAAATAATAGCGATTGTTCCCGAGGTATATTCAGGCCAAAATTTAATTGCACTATACAGTCGAAGTTTCGGGAGTCTGAACACCTCCCTTCTTCAGGACTAATGTGGTAAATTTTGGCCTGAATTCAACTCCAGAACAAGCGTTATTATTTAACATATCTACACCAGGCATTTTCAATTTTTATTACTTATAGGTTTTACATTCCTAAATAATTGTTTCTTAAATTAAATAAATTATATTAAAATTAAATTATATAAATGCATAAAAATTGGCTATAAAGTAATAGTACTTTACTGATATACTTTTTTTCAGTTTTATTCGATTTTCTCAAAATTCACTACAACGATTTTGATTAAAATTCAAAAATCAATTATTTTTTAGATGCTCTTTCAAATGTATTTTCTCATTTTGCCATTGAAATCTTCTGAAGACCACTTTACTCTTGTACTTAATAGGAAAAATAAGAGAAATGGTTACCATGGTAACAAAATATAAATATTTTCCCATACTTATAAATTTCACGTCTTGAATTCTAACATATCGGCGGAAACTAAATATATGTCGACATGGAAAATCTGGTGTGACAAGCACAGATCACCACTTTTTCTTACCTTTGGTAAGAGAAAGTTGTGGGTAGTGCGACCAGATCCACCAGATTTTAATTATTCGGAAACACTTTCGGGAGGTGGGGGAGAGAAGTGTAGTGCACCCTCTGACTACTCTAGGAAAAATTTTCTCTCTATTTACGAGAGGACAAATGGCGTGATACCTGGAATTTATTTATTTATACCAGTGTCTATACTGTATTTATTTTAGGTGTGTTTTTTAATCGTCATTATTGTGAAGTTGAGTAACGAAAGTTACTCGACAGAGATGAATAAAGAGGATATCGAAACGAGAACACTCTTTGTTTCATTTCATTTTTGAACATTCATAAAATATTTTTTGATTAAAACCATCTATATACGTATAAAGCCATTGAAAATTAAATATTTCTCTCAATTGGTTTCACAAATTTTATTATCTTTTGTTGAAGTGGCGCAACAAAAAGGCATAGAAAACAACTCTTTTTGACAATATAGAACATTTTTTTTTTTATAGCCAAGACAATAAGAAACATTTTTATTTCATCTCCTTTGTCTTTGACAATAAGAAGAATTTTTGTCCAAGACAATAGAATTTCTTTTTATTTTATCCCCTTTACTGACTCTTTGTTGTTTAAGTCATCTTTGTTTTTTAGTTAGATATGTTATTACAAGGCCTACCTATTACAATACAATTTATTTTATCTAATACCTAATAATTTTTAAATCAATTTCAACAATGTAACGTTACTAAAATTATTTAAAAACGGATGTATATAGCCAGAGGCAGCCTAGAAAAAAATGCTCTAAATGCTTTCACCAATCTGCTGAAAACGTTTCGGTTCATTTCAGTCCATTAATATTGCATATAGAATGTAGGTCCTATGGTGCATATTAAATGAATCGAAACGTTTTCGGCAGATTGTTGAAAATATTCAGAGCATTTTTTTTCTTGACTTTCTCTACCTACATACATCCTTTAGTTAATATCTACAGCCACAACTTACACCTCTATTCAAATATTATATATGTGGGGATCCCGGCACATTTATTTATAGCATTTGGCCAAATGATTTAAATAAATATTTATTGGGATAAAATAAATACAATATAAATTTTACTAATTACAATCCAAATTGATTTCCTAGAATGCATACGGCTTCCTTTATTTTAATTTTAAAATTTTATAAAACATTAATACCCCCCCTCCCCAGCGAGAGGTCCGGAGGTGTGGACAAATATCATTGTTGATAATCAAAGAGCCAAGAAGATTGGGTTTGGATCCCAGGCAGTGAATTTATTTAAATCATTTCCAAATTGTACAAATAAATATTGCCCCCCAATTTATATTGTTAATTAATTTAAGTTTCGTTTAATCTCTATTTGGCCTAAGTTGTCGAAAAGACTTTAAAAAAAGTTAAAAAAAAAAAATTAGGACATTGATAAACATTTATCTAATCTCTGGCGGGTAAAATTAAAATTCATAATTTATTAAGTCTTCCAGAAATTAATTTTTGATTGCTGGAAGATATGCCACCCAAATAAACAACATACAAATGGTGTTATCGATTAAGTGCTTCAGACGCAGATGTTAAATAATATTTAAAAAATATTCTGTCACTAGAATATAATACCGGAATTCAATTAAACAACAGAAGTTTGTTACATAGACCTACCATGGAATGCAAAAATTAGTTCACTTTTGTTTACAAGAAGGTATGCAAACCAAATGATTAATTCACTAATAGCTAGAAATTCTCCAGGGCGTCCATGCATACACAATTGCTGATTTCTAAGTGCATTTAACAATTATGCATACCTTTCCGATTCTACGAAACGTTTTATTTTATTAGAAACCAATAAAAAATAAGCGATATTAGAAATAATATTAAATAAATGGAGACGTGAGGGCACCCTCCCAGGGGACACTCGGCCCCTTTCTCTCTAGGTACCCCGCTTAGTAATTAATGTTTATTTATTAATAGGGAGTCAAATTAAAAGTAAATAAGTATGAAAAAAGTTTAATGTTCCTCGTGTAGAGGTTATTAAATAAATAAAATAAAAATGAGTTTTAATATCTTCCATAAATATAAATGTAAATTTATTTTAATACACCCTAGGTATTTTTAGTAAACAACCAGGGCTTATTGGCTTCCTTTTTAATATTGGCTATATGACTACATATTGATTTTATTAAAAAAATAATAAATATAAATATTTTAAAATGTTTTTATTAAACATATCGAACGGCCCAAAGAGGAAAATATAATCCTTTAAAACAAATGCAATAAATAATTTTTAGGGCCAATTATTAATCATCTAAGCTTAAATAGGAACATCATTTATGAAAATATGAATTTACGAGTTCCCTGATCTATGACTGCTAACCCCTTCTCTTCACCCCTACCCCATATTGGAGCAAGGGCGGATACAGGGGGGGGGGTAAAGGTAATTACCCCCCCCCGAGATTCGAAAAAAATACCTTTTTTCGCAAAAAAATTTATTTTTAATGTAAAATTTTTAAAATTAATACTTAAAAATTTGGTGTGTATTTATATTCTGGCAAACAAGTATAGAATGCGCTTTTAAATTACCGAAATTAAAAAAAAAAATAGTGTGCTGTGCGACGAGTCACACCAGATTACCCTCCCCCCCCCCCGAGAAACACCTCTGGATCCGCCCTTGTATTGGAGTGAATAAGGTTATTGATATTACCTAGGAAGAGATTTAAAAAAAAAATGAATTTCTTCAATCAAAGCTCAAATAGACTGTGAATTAGCCATTCTATATATCATTTCAGATATCGAATTTGCGAGATGATTTTGTGCTCAAAATTGCGCCCCCTGGACTCGAATCAGGATCTCCATGCTTTTGCGGCGGGCGGACTACTTTTATTCTAGATTACCGGCCCAATAAACAACATTTTGCATAATCGGGCCGGCAACTTAGAATAAAAGTAGTAAGCCCGCCGGGAAAGCGTGGAGGCCCTTTCGAGTCCAGGGGTGCAATTTTCACAACATTTCTCATTATTTGGCCGGTAACCTAGGATAAAAGTAATTAGAGTTATGCCAAATGAACAAGTTTTAATAGTATAAAAGTAGTCAGCCCGCCACGAAAGCGTGGAGGTCCTGGTTCGAGTCCAGGGGGCGCAATTTTTTCCCAATCATAAACACAAAATCATCTTGCAAATTTGTTTTTGATTAATCTTAAAAGCTAAGCGATTGAGGTATCTCGATGAAAATGTATTAAAATATTTTGGACATAAATTTTCTATCAGTATCGTTAAAGTAGCTCAGGGGCTCACATCTTGTGGGTACGTGGATGGCGACCACGAGCTGCCCTAGCTGGGACTGGCAATACTTCTGTTCTTTGCATGTCAGTCTCTTTCCTTCTATATTTTTAAAAGACCCTGCGACAGGCCGGCCTGTTCTATTCCTTCCCGTTCGCAAAAACCCATGAATGAACCGCCGACCCCGCACCGCGGAATTAAGGCGAAGAAAGAAGAAGTATTTAAATTTTTGATTCTTCAAGTCCAGATGATTGGGATTCGGGGTTATGGAGTTCTGAAACCTGAAAGAGGATAGGTGCTCTTTAAAAAGAAATCACTTTTGTCCATTTTTGATGCATTTGTTTGCAAATACACTTCGAGTATTACAAGAGCACTTTTAATATTTCATTTTTTACCTATATATAATAGATTATTATAACCAAAACAAAAAAAGTAACAAAAATTATTGTATATCAATAAATCATTATTATGGGCCTATATTAAAATAAAAAAATCAGAAAGTTTCCCATAATAATGATATACAAAATATAATGAAATATTTAATCGATTGTATTTTGATATTATACTCGCATAATAATACCGTATATTCACATTTTTTACAAAACGTGATTATTTTAATATTTATTATTTATATTTTCATTTACTGTCTATTGCAATAAATTCATAATTAAGCAGCTGTCTCATTAGTATTCCAACTATTGAATTCATCTATATGCAAATAAATACCTTTTTTTTTCTTCTTTTTTTTTTTTATTTATTAATTTTTGCCGTCGAGAATTCATCCATTTTTTTTTAATATAAGTCCCCTTGGAATTATTCATTTAACTGATTCATGGCTCATTTATATATTTCATAGGTATATGAAACATCCCTAAAAATATGAATATGAGTGTTTTCTAAATTTTCTTAATGTTTGCTCCTCAAGTAAAAATGCTATTTATTTTTTTTGGCCGTCAGCTTCGGCCATTCAGCCAGTCATAATTAATATTTTTATATTAATATAAGCCATCCGATATATATAAAAGAATTAGGGGTCACTAGAGGAAAACATGAGAGCATAGAAAGGGTGAAGATCCATCACTTCAAACAATGGGAAAGGGTCTTTCTTATATTGTTGTTAGAACCGTCTGTCCTTCATGTGAACATACCATAAATTAATCGATCTGTCTTTGTACAGCTGATTAAAAAATATTTATTTTGCTAGTTAAAAAAAAATGAAAATTCGCGCAGTGAAAGAATATGATATTTATTTATTGTATAAAATTTTCTTTTTAACAATGTGTAGGTTTTTTGTTGACGGGCGAAGTGTCCCATGGCCTCTGGGAATCGAACCCAGGATCTCAAACCTTTCAGGGGTATTGGAATACTGTCGAATGCACCGATGCCCCGGAGATCCTGGGTTCGATTCCCGGAGGCCATGGGGCGCTTGGCCAGCCAACAAAAAAACATACACTCTTGTTAAATATTGTTAAGTTGAGGTATATTGAATAGGCCTACTCATATCTTATTCAAAAATATATCTCGAAAAATATTTAACTAAAATTTTCTTTCCGAAAATTCGCTCAGGGGCCCACATCTTTGTGGGTACGTGGATGGCGACCACGAGCTGCCCGAGCTGGGACAGGCAATCCTGAAGTTCTTTTTATGTCTGTCTCTTCCTTCTTCTTTTCAATAGGCGTCAGACCGTGAGACAGCCCGGCCTGTTCTATATCTTCCGGTCACAAAAACGTATGATAGGGTTGGAGGGAAAAGTGTAGGTTCGCCGACCCCGCACCGCGGGAATAAGGCAATGACAGAAGAAGAAGAAGTTTCTTCCCAAAAAGAATTTAAGATTAAAACAATTGGTACAAAAGATATAGGTCTATATATATTCGGCTTCGAGTCCGTGCTTCCAGTCGGATGAGTTAAATTTTCAAATCTTTTCCCGTAACTTTTTTCTTGTAATTTGGGGAAGGTCGTTTTCTTGAGACAAAAAATTTAAAAAACCTCATAAGTCAGTGGTCTGAACTATTTGACAGATGGTTTGTTAACATCAAGGACAGACGTTATCTCTGTGAAATCACTCGTTATATTTGTAACCAGCCGATTATGAACTTTCTGAATGATCTAGTAAAGCCTGTACAAATTCAAAATCTTGAAATTAGATAAAGAAAGCTTGTATATCTAAACTATGAAAGATATCCTTTAACAACAAACACCAAGTACGAAATCACCGATTTTAAATGGTTAATTCAAATAAAACGTGATATCAAGATCTTTATTTGTTCGGTGATTCGTTTTCAGTGAGCTGTCAAGAGATAATTTTTTTTTTTTTTATATAATATATGACGATCGGAAAACCATCGGATTACTTCTTGTCAGCTACCTTAAGAATGTTGCCAACGAACCTGTGTTCATCTCTCCTTCCCCCTCGCTAGTTCTTTTGTAAGCCACCACCATCCTTATATAAGGAGCCAAACCTCCAATAAAGGTTTTTAGCATGACGAAGAAGAAGTCAATGTCCTTGTCCTTTTGGCACCCGCCAAATTTCTCGCACGCACTTAAAACGCTTTACGAAGATTTGGCACAAATGGCAGAACGTTAAGGGAGAGTAGAACCCTCATAAATATCTTAGTAGATGTAGGAGAGATGGATGGTTTTTTTTATCATGGCAAGAGCAGACTCCATGGTCCATCTCTCTTGGCTTTACGATGCTATTGTGTGCGTGTGAAGTCTGGACAGTCATTTAATTTAATCTCTTGCGCTCTTTCCGTTGTGCTTGATATGTGAATTTATCCCACCCTCAAAGCCTTCACTCTTCCTACAAACCGACATCAAGTTATCAAATCAATGTTTATTAATAGAACCGTTTCTATTTATCAAACCTCTGATTTAATAGGATCATTTTTCTTTATATCTTTTATAATAAAACAGAAGGGCGCTCGCTTGACCATTTTTTATGTCACGACCTAAATTATAGTGCGCCGGTACTAAAAAAAAAAAAGTAAAAAGAGAGTGGAGGTCTTTTGTTATAATCTAAATTTGTTTCATGGCTTAAGGAACGTTCTAAAAGTCAGGGAGTCTTTTCTCATTTATAAATATTAATAAAATATTTTATTAAATTCAATTTATTGTATATATTTTTATCTATAAAAAAAATTGAATTTCTTTTTTTGTAAAATTTGATCAAATAACAAATAAAATTATTTCTATACTATCGGTATATCTCTTTTAGATAAATGTGCCTAAATTACTGTAGCGTTAATTATATAAACTCTAGTTTTATTTTGAATTCTATAATGGCATCAAAAGACTAAAAAATAAATCGTGAAGATCCATCAAAATCTCCACATCGAATTTTTGACATGAATCGAATACTTTCTCACTATATATTTCATATATAGGGTAAGAGAAAGTAAAAAGCAGGAGCAGGACTCATTACGATCATTTCAGATTTTTAAAAAGGAAATTTAGGCTATAATTTAAATTGTAGTTGTTGAATGGCTAATTAATTTTTGAATAATTTTTACTTTCTCTTACCTTTATGTATATGTTCATATAGATAGAAAGTATTGGATTCATGTCAAAAAATTCGATGTCGAGATTTTGAGGGATCTTTTGAGGTCCCCTGAATCCAAAAAAGTGCTTTTCGCGACATGGTCTGTCTGTCTGTCTGTCTGTGTGTTTCGATTACCGAAGATAAGAGAAAGTTGTGTGCTGTGCTACAGTCACACCAGAGAAACCAGAGCACCTACACCAAGGCCCGAGAAATTTCCCTTAGGCTTAAAAAAAACTTGAGCATAGGTTTTATTATATGTTTTGATAAATTCATTAATGAAATTGACTCAAATTTAAATTTAAATTAGAAAGAAGAGAAGGATTTTGTTTTCTTCAGACGATGATTTGAACGGATTAACCGAAACTGAGGAAATTCTTGCCAGAGCTGGTTAATTTGCCTTAAAGTCTGTTTATTACATTTACTTCATTTGTTACTTTACTACGTAATAAATTTAGTAGATTTAATTTTTGGGATATGTAATGTAAGAAACCTTCCTTCTTTAATTTATAAATGTAGCAATGTCAAGGAAAATGGAGAGGAGGGACGACTAAAAAGAGTTTTTAAAATAGGTTTGTTAATTAACACAGTACTAAATAAAATTACTAGCCGGATTGCCTGAATCCAAATAGTTAGAATATATTAAATAACATTGAAATAATATTTATTTTAGTAAAATAAACATCAAATTTGATGCTTTAAATGGTTACTAGACAAAACTGGAGGGATTGGACCTCAAAATAAATGACGAATTCAAGAAAATAAAATAAACATTGCTGGGACCCCCCCCCCCTTAACCCCGGGTGCAAATCCATTTTAAATAAAAATAGAAAACAATATGACTTTAGTTGACTTAAATTTTTCAAAAATTGTGAAATTTATTTATTTTTTTATCATGTTATAATAAATTATACTCTCTTCAAAAGTCTGTTTTTTCCAAAGCTGAACAGTTTTTGAGATAAATAAATTTTAAAAAGGCCCTCGGGCTTGGTGTAGTTGGTAGCGTGCTTGCCTTAAGCCATTTGGATATCAAATGGTCTAACAACGTAAGTTGCCGAAAAGACTGTGTGAATATGAGTGGAAAAAGTGTGAGCGTTAAAAAAAAAAAAAATAAATAAATAAAAAAGAACGTTCCCGCTAATTTTTAAAAAAGCAAAAATAAAACAAAATGAAAATACAGCAAAAAACAAATGACTTTTCATTTTCTTTATTTAATTCTATCGTTAGAAATCATATAGCTACACAAATATTTCTATACTAAATCAAGTAAATTTTACTTTTTCCCATCAAATGACAATTCTTTCTTATTTTATATTACAATAAATTCTTTCCATATTTCGTGGCCCATTTGGTATGATTTGGTTATAATGTCCATGATCAGCTTGGATGAATAAAATATTCATTAAATTTGAATCATCTAACACAACCGAGAGGATATTAAAAAATCTAGAAAATTTATTCGCGGTTGGCATTGGACTAAAATATAAAAATAAAGCCCGTGGACTGGAAGAAGAA
The DNA here is from genome assembly GCA_023213315.1 of Euborellia annulipes. Classification (NCBI taxonomy): domain Eukaryota; kingdom Metazoa; phylum Arthropoda; class Insecta; order Dermaptera; family Anisolabididae; genus Euborellia; species Euborellia annulipes. The sequence goes on along the minus strand of JAKCPI010004553.1, from coordinate 43,895 downwards.
AAGGATGAAGATAGGAAGGCGGGGGGGGGGGGGGTGGCGTTTTCCAAACGACGAAGGGACGGGACGTGCCTGGACGATCAACGAGGGATCTTGAAACCAAGCAAGTTCTGAAAGGGGCAGGCGGCCTGGCTGATTTTGTCTCTTTTGTGAAATGTGTTGGTCGGCTTCATTTCGGCGATGAGATCAGCTTGCCGCCCGACCCCTTCGCGAATCGCGTTGCCAATTTGAGGGGACATCGTGTGCGTGTGCGTAGCCCCTCACTCATTCGTTGCCTGCTACTGACACCAAAACCACCACCAACCATCACCTCAAAATTAAAGCCCTCTCTTGAAAAAGAATCCTATATTTCTTTCTCTCTCTCTCTTCTTTTTAAATACATTTTTAACCCTCTTTCTTTATAAGGGAATTCCGAGGATGATCCTGGATAACTACCCGGGGCCTAAAGAATATATTTCCCATGAACAATTTCTTTTTCCCTCTATATCGAGAAAATTGCCTTTTACGTTAGTTATTTGGAGTTACTTTCCTCGGGTTTCTATTATATCAGAAAAAAAAATTCCATATCAGCATCATTAGATATATATATATATATAAAAGAAAAGATTTGATCATATAGTGTGTATTATTATTATTATTTTTTTATAAAAAAAAAGTAATTTACAAGGAAAAATAAAAATAAATAGAAGGGTGATAATTGCGAAGTCACATTTTAATATTTCACATTTTTTTTTTTTTAATATAAATATGTTAAAGCACTTATGTATTTTTAAAAAGGTGAAAAATGCATGCAGATAAGCTTATTTTTCATTAAATTTGTCTCTTTTTCGTTTTTGATACGAATATGAACTTATTTTGGAGTTTAGCCTTTCACAGTTGATTAGTAAAAGAATTTGATTTTCAGTTTATTTGTAAAAAATATGAAGGACGTCTATGGCCGTCATTTGTCTATCAAAAGACACGGAGCTCTGAAAGACAAACGACTTCCATAGACGTCCACAAACCACAAAGCATCTATATAGATTTAAAACTAATTTTTCATAATTTTAAATAAAAAGCAATAAATATTTCTTATCAAGGGAAGGTTTTATTTGGAAGAAACCATAATTAGACATCTAAACTTGTTAAAAAAAGCATTTTGCAATTTGCCTTTCCGGCTCCGCCCTCTCTGTATTTCGCCTTAAATCAGCGCTATCCCTGAGGCCTGATAGGTTTTTTCAAAAAATCGGACACGCTTTTAAGGCAATTATATATAAAGTATGATATAATAAGAAAAGATTTGATCATATAGTGTGTATTATTATTATTATTTTTTTATAAAAAAAAAGTAATTTACAAGGAAAAATAAAAATTTCAATAGAAGGGTGATAATTTCGAAGTCACATTTTAATATTTCTAGCATTTTTTTTTTTTTTAAATATAAGATATGTCTAAAGCCACTTATGTATCCCGAACTGGCGTCTATGACTTCAAAAGCGTCAACCTTTTAAAAAGGTGAAAAATGCATGCAGATAATCTTATTTTTCATTAAATTTGTCTCTTTTTTCTTTTTTGATACGAATATGAACTTATTTTGGAGTTTAGCCTTTCACAGTTGATTAGTAAAAGAATTAGATTTTCAGTTTATTTGTAAAAATTACAACGTTTCGGCCACTCATTCTGTGGCCTTCTTCAGGTACGATTCAGCTAAGATTATAAAGGTTGTTACATCTGTGACAATCTCAATTGAATTAGTTGAGAAAAAAAAAACAAGATGGCTGCTGCTTCTGGCATGGCGTGCATGTTGAGAAGCAGCAGCCATCTTGTTTTTTCTTTACTAATTCAATTGAGATTGCCACAGATGTAACAACCTTTATAATCTTAGCTGAATCGTACTTGAAGAAGGCCACAGAATGAGTGGCCGAAACGTTGTAATTTTTACAAATAAACCACAGTTAAACTGAAAATCGAATTCTTTTACTAAGGAATATGGACTTACCCAGTTGTCACTTGTCAAAGTTGTGCAAGAAAACTCTTTTTTATTTTGCCCGTTTGAAGCGAACTCTTTTAACAGCAGGTATTTGTACGCTGATAAAGACACGATCTCTGTTGAAATGTGGTTTTAATTAAAATCTTTTTCAAATAGTCAATTCCAGCCAAATCAAACAATTTAAGTAATTTCATTAAACTGACATCATTTTTCAACCCTCAAATATTAACTTTCTTCAGAGTAAATATATTTCTGTTTGAATTTTGCTTTGATAATAATTTAAAACAATATACACCGATTCTTTGTGTTTAAATTTGAATAGTGAAAATTTCACAAATAAGGATAAGCTTAATTTCCTTTTGATTACTTTGGAACTTTTCAACCCATCCATTTGTGAGTTTAACAATTTTGATGTTTTGCATTTTTTTGACATGTAGGTAGATAAATGAAATCAAATGTTTTTATTAGTGTACCGATTAAAAAACACAAATATGGTAACGTTCTATCCTATTAGTTATTTTTTACAACACTTTCATTTTCTTTCTAATTAAATTTTTTACTTTGTCAATTATTTAATAAATTCGATTATATATCATCTGCAGCTTCATTATTAATAAATGTCATATTGAATTTTAATTTTTTTAATTTTTTTTTTTTTATAAACTCCAATAGGTTTATATAAATACAAAATGGAAATTATGTCAAAAGATTATTTGATCAATATTTTTTTGTCTCACCTCTTGCCCCCTTGGTTAGAGATTATTTTTGATATGAAATCGCTCCCTTTATATAAAATATCTAAATTGTTATTAAAATTAATTTTTTTTTATTAAATAAACTAATCAAAAATGGAGGAACATTTTCCTCGTTCTCAGGTGTTAAGCTTAGTTGTTTATTATTAATCGGGAATTCCCTCAGGATTTAAACTCGCTTACAATCACACAGTGCCTGTCTTGAAATGGAATCGCTTCTTGGGATTGCCTTCTATGGATCTTTTTTTTTTTCTTTTTTCTGAGAAATGATTAATTTTATCGATAGCTCTCGAATTACGATTCGAGCAAATTGCAATTGCCAATTTAACCCTATTAAAAAAAAAAAAAAAAACTTTCATTAAGGATTTTAATTATTCTTCTTCTTATTTTTTAGTTTTTGTCAAGTATTAAGAAATACTCGCCGACATCGGGTTTCTTTTTTCACTTTTCCTGTTTTGATAAATTTTAACTTGCAATTTGGAAAGAGAGAGAAAATATTGTTATTATATTTTCCTTCTATATCTAAATAGATTAGACCAAATGGATTATATTTATTATTATTTATTCATATTCCACAAAAAAAAAAAGAAAAGAAAAAGAGTTGCTCTTTCTTATAAAAGACAAGATTTGATCAATAAAATTTTATCATATATTATACAATATTTTGATATTGTAAAGGATTGGGATGAAGCTCGTTTTTATTGCCATCTTATTAACTTTAACTTATTCTCTTTCGAATTCGAGATCACAATTCAAGTCCTTTATTTTTCTGACCCCAACCAGCCAGCCATCTTGGAATATTGAAATCCTAAACACAATCTCGATAACAAATATAAATATATTCCATCCTAATCTTTTACAAGAGAGAATCTCCCACTTTACAAGCAATCTTATTATCAGCCGAATTCGAAATTTATTCCCCTTGATTCTTGCTTAATAAGGTATTTGAATATATTTGATATTTGGAAAAAATATCACTTGAATTTAACACAAGTTATCATATTATTGCCGAAATTTAGTTTTGAGGGTGATAGTCAATAACATTTTACTCATGATTATAAACTGGAGGCTGCATTTGGAAATAAAAATATTTAAAAAATCTGAAGGTAGAAGAAAATGAGAAAAGTAGATTTATAGCTGTATAAAAGTTATTAAGGTGCGCGTCTCGAAAAACCGTTAAAAGATGGTTCAGAGCCGACCATAGGCGGCAAGAGAGGGCGTTAGTTTTTCCCATAGGGATACAAGGGATTTATTCCATTTCATTTGAAAGATTCCAGCTAATTAATTAAGGGTAAAAAAATAATTATTCTTTAACCCAATGATTACTAATTTAATTATCTATAAGATATAGAGCGAATTTTTTAAAAATATCCTTTATTTAATGTGATTAATCTAAAAGAAAAATTTTATTTTTTCGAAAATCAAAAAAAGGGCTTTTATAAGTTGTAGATATTTTAAATAGCTTTAATTTAAAAAATATTTGAGGTCGATAGCTTCAAAATTGTGGCCGCTGGAACCTCCCAAAATTAGCACCCCGAGACGCGCACCTTAATGAGAAACAGGATAAAGAAAGAAGAGCAGCTAGTATTTATTCCATTTATTTAAGGCCCATTAGGCTAACGTTTCGGTCTCGGTCGAGACCATCTTCACTTCTTCACTTTTTTTTTTTTAATTTGAAAAATATTGATTTCAAATGAAAGTTATGATTAAATAATAAAAACTAACCGAATTATTACATCTCTAAAAAAAAATAAAAATAAATTTTTATGTAGTATTTTTAATGTTAAATTTTTATGCTCTCTTATTTTCTAATAAGCTTATAAAATCACCGGAATTGCATACCTATATTATTTTTTCAACTTTTTTTTTTTTTTAATCAGACTTAATAATCCTAAATGAAATAAGAGAAAAGAGAGATTTAAATTCTGAGTCACCGTGAATTATGGAAATTAAGTTTTTCATTCTAAAAATATCTATAGGTTAATAAAGATGAAAAAAAAAATGAATATATTAAATAGCAACACAAAGTTATTTAATTTATAAATTAAAACCAAAGGGATTTACAATTAAATCCGTTAATATCGATAAAAAATTTATTATTATTATTTTTTTTTAATTATTTAAATGAAAAAAAATATTAACGAGGGATATTATCAGAGAAAAACACATGATTTTTTTTTTTTAAACAATATTTATTAAACAGAAAATAATAAATATTCTATGCATTTTTTCTAAATAACAGGATCAAACAATTGGATTAAGTCTTTGGGATTTTTATAAAATACACACATCTAACTCAATAAGCAGAGAACACAACTTTCGATTTCCGAGGGTAAGAGAAAGTTGTGTGCTGTGCGACCAGTCACACCAGACTTTTAATTGATATTTCTTCATTTAGATTCAGAGGACTTATTTGCATGCATTTTTACTTCAATTTAGGAATAAACATTTTGGCTCTATATTAAAAAAAAAAGAAAAAATTTTAAAAACTTAATTTAATTTACAAAGGGCCGTTAGTGCTTACCTCCTATTATTATATTCTGAGTTGGAGTTATACAAAACAATTCTGTCTCATCATTAGCGAGAGAACTTGGTCGTTTGTGAATTTGAAAGTCCACGCAAATGAAAATTCACCACTAATGTGCTAAAACGTTTAATTGTTCACATATTTTCAGTAGATTAGTTGAAAATTTTATTTATCTAATGGATTTGACCTTTCATAAGTCATATATGTATTTAAGAATGCCCCATTGAGAATAAAATTTGATTCAGTCATTAAAGACTTTTCAATAATATTTAATATCCAACATCAAATAAAAAAACATCCATGTTTATTATTTTCTCCTACCTCTATAATATATATGTTAATATATAGAGAGGGAAAGTATTGAATTCATGTCAAAAATTCGATGTCGAGATTTTGATGGATATACATGTTTTGAGGTCTCCTGAGTCCAAAAAAGTGGTTTTCGCGACATGGTCTGTCTGTCTGGTGTCTGTGAACAAAATATTAATTATTGCTTGTAAACAAAATCTACCAAAAAGTACTAGTACTTTACTTTCAGTTTTTTTCGATTTTTTCAAAATTCCCTCCAACGATTTTGATTAAAATTCAAAAATTAATTATTTCTTAAATGCTCTTTTAAATGTATTAATATATTCAAATGTACTGTACTCTCGGAACCTAAATATATGTCGACACAAAAAATCTGGTGTGACAAGCACAGTAAACAACCAGTAGCGGATCTAGAGGTGTTTCTCGGGGGGGGGGTAATCTGGAGTGACTGGTAGCACAGCACACATTTTTTTCTTAATTTCGGTAATTTAAAGGCGCATTCTGTACTTGTTTGCCAGAATATAAGTATAAATCAAAGTTTTAAATAATAAATTATATATAATATTTAAGATATTATATATATCGCGTAGGTAAGCCGCGAAACGGAGATTTATATTAATTAGATATTACTTCATGTACCCGAAAAAATAAATAAGGGTGTGCCGCCGGGAGTCGAACCACGGATCCACCGATTTGCACTCAGTGTGCCCTTACCCGAATGTCGTGCTGTGGTCTAGTGGTAAGGGCACACTGAGCGCAAATCAGTGGATCCGTGGTTCGACTCCCGACGGCACACCCTTATTTCTTTTTTCGGGTACATGAAGTAATATCTAATTATATAAATCAAAGTTTTAAGTATTAATTTTTAAAATTTTACATTAAAAATACATTTTTTTTTCGAAAAAAAGTTTTTTTTTTTCAAATCTCAGGGGGGGGTAATTACCCCCTTTACCCCCCTTGTATCCGCCCTTGTACACAACTTTCTCGTGCCGAGAGGTAAGAGAAAGTTGTGTGTTGTGCGACTAGTCACAACAGATTTTTTTCAATTCAAAATTATAACAGACGATTAGATACTATTCTCCCCTGGGAATCATATTATAAATATACATAAAATAAATTTTTAATTGCAATGTTTAATCATTAAACCTTTTCGATTCCACCTAAAACAACTCTTTAGGGACATGTCAACTACAAAGAGGAATTAGTAGTTTTGATTAGAGGATAAGATTTACGCAAACATAATATTAATTGGCCCTTAAGGGACGAACCTTAAAGCATCTTAGTGATTTAAATCAACATCGATTGTATTATCCATCGAATTAATTCTTTTTTAATGAAATTTAAAAAGGGAATTATTTTTTTTTTCTCTCTGAAATGAAGCCATCGAATTTTGTTCATTGATTTTAAAATTTTAACTAATTGTATGGGATATCAGCGAATAACAACAGCAAGCACAAAGTTTAATCAGCATATTGTTCAATAATATTGGTTTAAAATCAATATAACAATTCATCAGATTTGCTATTCCGAAACATAAACATAAAACAATTCAATTAAAAAAAAATTTTTTTTGATAACAAATAAAGCAACATGTTCAAAATAAACTTTTAAAAAAATAATTTAAAAAGCAGCCCGTGCCCCTCCCCCCTCTTCCTTTTGGACAGAAAAAATAATATTATAAATATTATTTTATTCATACTAAAATCTTTTTACTTTCTTTTACCTAAATATATAGAAAGTATTGGATTCATGTCAAAAATTCGATGTCAAGATTTTATCATTCCCACTCACACTCACACACACATTCACACTGTCTTTTCGGCAACTTAGGCCATACAAGACTTTGACGATAACCGTTGTAATTAATATATCAATTTGGGGTTCAGGCATTTCTATTTAAGCCATCTGGTATCCAAATGGCTGAAATAAAATCATCGGACTGCCTGGGTCCGAACCCGCGACGTTTGGTTTAGGAGGTAGGCACGCTACCTACTACGCCAGACCCGGGGGCATGTCAAGATTTTGATGAATATAGAGGAAGGGAGGGTAATATGGAATACCGGCATATCTCGGCCTTCTTAGGTGTTGCAATCCATCTGATGCTTGTCAAACGTCCACCATAGTCCTCGCCTTTGACTGGTAGTTGTCGCTATCTCGCCATTTTTTGACACCTCATTTTTTTCGAGATAAGAGTTTGTGAAACTCTGGGTACTTATTATTTATATAATATATATATATATATAGGTATATATATATATATGTCTTATTTGGTGAAAAGCTGTTGTAAATACCTATAGGGGAGTTGAATTTGTTAAAGGAGTGGTTCTCACAATCTGATTTTTACCATGAGCTTGTTGATGTGCCATCATTGTCTAAATATGGCTAATTTGGAATATCGAAGGAGAATTCTATTCTCCTTTTCAATATTTGAATTGAATTCTATATTTGAAATTAGGAGAGCAAGAACAGGTACAGCAAAAAAAAAAAAAAAAAAAAAACGGCCTTTGGATGCCAAAGGAGAAGTTTTGGACCATATTCAGTCCTTCAAGACTATTTTTTTTAAGCACAAAGTTGTCATAATTCTTAATACACAAAATACTTGTGCTCGAGCTTGTGTAGGTCAGAAACGTATTCTTCGGCATTTGACATCCAAAGGCTGATTTTTTGCTGCAGTTGTACTGTTCTTCCTAATTTCCAACACCAACAGCTGTTGAACGAGTAACCATCGATATATATATATATAAATTAATTAAATATATAATTGTAGAACCCTAAATGGCCTCAGCAGCCGAGAAGACAAAGAAAAAAAACAGCAACTTCTCTCCTCGCACGAGATCAGTGGCTCAGAGAGAAGACATTAGCTTCTCGTGCTTAGGGTTCCGGGTCACTTCCCGTCCCAAGCAAAAAAATATATTTCATTTGAATTGACTACCAATCATTTGAAATAAATAGGAACAGGGACTAATTGGCCTCAGATGCCGAAAAAGAATCCCTGGTTTAGACTATAAAAAATTATTTTATTCTTCTCCTTGTCTAACTCTATTCCATTCAATTATTTTGCAAATTGCATTCCCAACAGGATAATAGAAGTAGGTTATAATAAGAAGTAAATTTAAATTGTTTCAATTGTAATAAATATTAATTAATTACACTAACAACTTTAAGCAATTATTCAAACAATAATTACACTTGAACATGGTGGCCATAGAATAGTTCCTAAATGTTAAAGTAGAAGTTGTTTTCCATCTCTTCATTATATATAAGAGAAATCAAGCAACTTTTAGGCCCAACAAGATCAATAGGAATGCTACTAAATTTCAACAACAATGATTACTTCTTTAAAGGGATTCAGTTCATTTATATATTCTTCTCACTTTACATTTATCATTGCAAACAACAAAGATAAATACGTTTAATATTTCAAACAATTTAACATATTACTTTCTCTTAGCTATATATGTTCAAAAAGAAACCGAACTTTTACTATATCAGCTTTATTGCTTATTGTATAAAATTTTAAGCACTGTCTCCTTCAAAATAGTCCCCTTTACTGGCAATACACTGTTCACATCGTTTCTTCCATTTTTGGAACACACTCCTGGAACACTTTTCGTAGGTTTCTCGTCGCAATGTCATGTACCTCCTCTGTGGTTTGGAAACGACGTCCTTTTGTCTGGTTTTTCAGTTTGAGAAACAGGAAAAAGTCTGCTGGGGATAGGTCCGGAGAATACGGTGGGCACAACAGAATACAAAATAAACGGATACTTCTGTGATTGTTGAAGATTTGAAGGTATGGTAGGGCGCTAGGCAGACAAATTTTTTTTAAGGAAAAACATCTCCTTTAAAAATGTTTACGTAATCAACTGATTAACCTTCCGCCACCTCTCTTGTCTTCAAGAAAAACCAAATGTGATTCGTTCCCTAAGCTGCTCACTAAATACTTAATGACCTCAAATGCCAACAACTCTTTCCCTTGGAATATTTTCAATTTTTCAGACCAAAAATTTGATGGAAAGTATTTTTGCTCTCATACGCCATTTTATCTTTCCAAATTTCCCGGTCCCATTTTAGAGACCATCCCCTTGCAAACTTTTGGAAGAAACTATTAATTAAATTTATCGTAAATATTATCTTTGAACATGGGCTTCATGTGTGGCGCATTATAGAGTTATCACTCACACTCTGTCTTGAATCATTCGATAATTCGCAACACCTGACGCATATGCGCGGAGATAATATTTCATATATGGTCTCTTTAGAGTGAAATGGGATAGATCAAAAGATGCTCCTTTACAGTCCAGTTTATTTAATATTTTCATTTCAAAAGTGAATTATTAATTATCCTAAGTAAGAGCAGCAATTTTTTTGATTTTATTTTTTTGTAAATTAATAGTTTGTTTTTCTCAATTCCCTTAAGTAACTGGATCCATTGCAAGAGGGAGGGGGAGGGGGTTTGATCGAGGGTGAGATTTCGCCCTTTATTCCTTTCCGATTGGTTGGCCGTGTTTCGTTTCTAGTTGATTCGGCATCGGTTTAAAGTTACGGTCTGGGAGAGGAAATGGCTTATTACATCACGTGGAAACTGCAACCTCCCCCCCCCCACCCTCCTTCTCACCCCTCCAATTCTCTTTTATATCCTCCGTAACACTTGGCGGTGGCAAAGGTGACAATTTTATCTCGGCCAAAAGCTTGACCGATTTATAAAGACTCCTGGTCCAACTAAAGGCTGAGCTACGCGTTCATTTCTTGTTCCAATAGAACAATTTTCCGGCCCATTGGTCCAGGTCTCTCTCTCTCTCTCTCTCTCTCTCTCCTCCTACTCCTTACTCCAGACAGATGTGACGTCCCAGCTCCCCTTTTCTGCCGGTGACATTCACACTTGTTAAACCCGAAACAAGGCGCAGTCTATGTAGTACACAGACACTGTGCATTTTTCATTGTGCTGAAAAAGCCTTTTATCTAAATAAAATCCTCATAAAAGTGTCTTTAAAATGCACAACTCAATAAGGATTAAAAAAAAAAAAACCTTTTCTTCTTGAGGTCTTGAATTTGATAGATCATAATAATTTTTCCTTTTTCTTACCCTATATATGAAATATATAGAGAGAAAGTATTCCTTTTCTTTTTATATGTTTGCAAATTCAATTTTTAACAAAGTGCATGTTTTGAGTTTTTATCTCTTTCTAATCAACCAATCGGGGCACTAATATTATTAGCATGAAGCTTTCTCTCGCTGATCCTGAGTTATTAGTATAGATCAATTTAAATTAAAATTCTGTAAGCTGATAATATTCAACTAATCTCGTCTACAAAATATTTAATAGCACTAATTTTTGTTAAGTAAATAAATTATTCAGTTTAATAAAGGCAGACACACGTAACTACGAACTTGACAAGCATGCATAATTTGTGATTGATGATGATCTCGTAACGTCAGCAAAAAAATATAAGAAATTTGTTTATTTTTATTCATCTACGGGCATTTGGTTGATTTTCATTGAACTTTTAACAATGAATACTTTATAAATATATTAATAAATATAGGCTAATATGGGATCTGATAATACCGGCTGTTAGACTAGCCTGCCATCTTTTGCAAGAGTGCTGAACTATTTGACAGTTAATTTTTAAATTAATCATCTAAACTTACTTTAAATTTTTCTTGATTAATATGTAATTAATAATAATAATAAATTCATTTATAAATTAAAAAAAAAAAAAAATTAAAATTATTGTAGCAGTTTTTTTTCTGTATTTGCTTGATAACAAAAAAAATTAATTTTCATAATAATTTAATAAGTCATTAAAAAAAATTTTACTTTCGGTTACAATAATCCCTTATGAATTTATTTCATTAAAAAAAAAACCGTATTGAAAAATTCCTTAGGCTAGTCTAGTTTTTTTTTTTTTTTTAATGTACGTTTAGACGGCTTCTACTCCTCCTTATTTATTTATAAACTTACTGTCTGAAACAAGTGAGTAATATTAAGATGAAGGGACCGCCGTAAATGGGTCTTGTGACTAGTATATATTGAGGTTTTATTATTTGCTGGCTGCACTCCTTACTCTTTTCATTATTCTCGGATATAATTTATTAATATATTCCCGAATATATGCCTTTTAGACTGATATTAATGAAATCTAAAATATATTCTTATCTCTTCATATTTTTTTTTGTCCATATTGGATATCATTAGAATATTGTTGAAATTTTTTTTTTTAATGTAGCGAGCGAGTTTAAGATGAAGTCAGTCAAATTGATTGATGAGGCTTTTGATATGGTTAGAAATATGTAGATAAGAATAAATTTACAACAAGCTGAAGTTATCTATCAAACATTTTTTTTTTTATAAACTCTAAACATTTATTTAATAAAAAAAATATTAAATTAATTTCTAGAGAGAAATCTTAAGTCCTAGCACAGAAATAGAAGTATCGCTTCTTGCTCTAGGGATTCTCGATTCCCGTCCTAAGCGTTACGAATTTATTAATTTCATTTAGCCCGAGGTTTTATGGCCATAGTTAATCACTATTTTTTATTACGTTAATAAATTATGATCTGGTTAAAACAATTTTTCAAATTTTTTTATTACACTTAATATGCATATCGTTTGATATTGATCTCTTGTTTTTCTTTCTATCAATTATCTCTTTATATCCAATGAAATATGAAATATACATATTTCGTTTTTACGACAACACACACACAGTGTACACAGTGAGAGAGAGAGATGACAATATATTTTATTTTTTTATATTTAAACAATAAATCTTCAATTGAAACAAAACTTTATTAATTTCAATTTAAATTCATATCATATTTTATTTTATAAAATAAATACAATATAGATTTTACTAATTATAATCCAAATAGATTTCCTATAAAGGATTACTGCTTCCTTTATTTTAATTTTAAAATTTTATAAAACATTAATACTCCCCCACCGAGAGGTTCGAGGTTTTGCCAAATGTTAATATTGATTACCTAAAAACCAAGAGAGGAGTTCGAACTCCAGACAGTCCGATGAATATTTATCTAGATGTCGATGAGACTGATGAACAAAATATTCACAATTTCTTTATTTTTATAGTCGAGAGATAGCCAAGAAAGAAAAGAATGTTTGATTAAAAAAATAAAGAAAAAAAGCATTTCGGTCGCTTCTACTTATCATCATCAGAACAATTTTATTTGAAATTTTCTTTTTTTTTTAAATCTCCTGATAAAATAGCCCGTGGACTGAACTGTTACCCGAAGATCAAAGATTATGTTATAAATAAAAGACGTCTGACCATCAGTTTAATTTTAAAAATAATATATACAAACATGGGCGTATCCAGCTCAAAACGGAAAGGGGCAACTTTTTGAGTTCAACCTCTATCATGGGGCAGGATAGTCTATGTTTGCGCTGCAATAGTGCACAATAACAAAAGAAGAAATACCATTTATTAACACAAAGAAATCGTGAATTTTTCAGTTTTTTATTTTTTTTTTCAACTTTGAAAGTGGGCAGCTCCTTTACCTTGCTCACTCCCACCCCCTCCTTGAATATATCCCATGTATACAAATATAGGCTGATTTTATTTATTAGACTTTATTTTTTTGGTGCTATTATCCAGCCAATCAGTTCAAATTTCATAAATTTAAAGGCAAAAGGTTTTGCTAAATATTTTTCAAAAAGGATATTTGGTGATTATTTTTCCTGGATTCTCACTAATGCTCTGTATAAAGAAACAATACTTCAATTCTGAAAGTTACCGAATCAATGTAACAAACAGACAGATGGACTCTTCTTCTTCTCCTCGCCTTGTCCCGCGATGCGGGGTCGGCGGACCTCACACTTTCCCTCCAACCCTATCATACGTTTTTACGGCCGGAAGAAATAGGACAGGCCGGCCCGTCGCACGGTCAGACGCCTATTGAAAAGAGGAAGGAACAGAACTGAAGGACTGTCTGTCCCAGCTCGGGCAGCTCGTGGTCGCCATCCACGTACCCACAAGATGTGGGCCCAAGAGACAGATGGACTATTAGCTACATATAAACAACTAGTCGCTCCACCCGCTTTCGGACCAGCACAGATGCTGGCAAATATCACGTTTCGAAACGTTTTAATAAAATAATAATAAATGGAAGATTTTATTATTTGATTTTCTATTTCCATCGTTTTTTTTCACTCATTTTAAACAAGATGGCCTCCTCATCTTTCCATACTCCGCGATATCCTGATAAAACGATCAATAAAATTGTTAAAAAGTTATTTGTTACTTTTTAATTTCAGACAGATTACAATAAAAATTTAATTAAATAGAAACTGGAATTTTTTTTTTTTACAAAAGCAATTGCATTCACGGTTCAATATATTTTTTAGTTCTTCGAATGCAAATTTACTAAGAGAATTGGGTTTTTACATTTTCATGGCAATTTACTGAAATAATAGGTGACTCATTAAATTGTCTTGCTCCATTGTCTTTATATATAAAAAAATAGGGTTGTAGAGAGAGAAAGAGAAGAAAATCGAAAGAAGGAAATATATATATAGAGGGAGAGGGAAGATTCGACTGGTTGTATGGTACAGACTCTGATGGATGTTTTCTGGTAAACAAAAGCCGCACAAACAACCTGCACTACAAGTACCTAGCTACACATACGAGCGAATGCTGATTCTCGGTTGAATGTTCAACAGGAGAGGAAAACTACTACTACTACCCCTGAGTTCAAATTGCCCTAAAGTGTTTTTCTATTGAGTCAACATTCAGATAAGTTGGAGAATAAGAGGTAGAAAAAAATCGTTCTACCTTTTTTTTTTCTTTCTACAAGAATGAAGAAGGCGATAGAGTGGAGTGGGGGAGGGGGAGGGGGTCGAACATCTCCCAACCAACCCGACTATAAATCAATCCATCGATCTTTGTCAAATATTACCGATTTTTTTTTTCTCTCTCTCTTTACGTTTCCGATTTCAGAGTAGAGTAAAAATGAGAGTTTAAAATAATAGATTGAGATAATTTCAGAAAAATTATAACAATTCAGGCAGAATATTTTTATTTTTGCAGGTGCTTTTTTTTGAACGATATTTAAAATAATGATTGAAACATTTGATTGAATAGAAAATCAACCAAACCAATTTTAAATTATTACAAGTTAGAATTGCTTTGGTTTTTTTTTTTTTTTTTTTTTTAACACTCACACTTTTTTCTCATTTACCACACTCTCACAGTCTTTTCGGCAACTTAGGCCATTCAAGACTTTGACGATAACCGTTATAGGTAGGCACGCTACCAACTATACCGAGTCCGAGGGCCTCCTGACCTCTATTACAATAGGTGATCTGGCCCGTTTTCAGGCACCCTCTTTTTTTTTTGTAAAATTAGAAAAATTTCAAATCTTTTAAATTGATTTGGTAATTTATTTTAATTAGAGAAATTCGTGTTAAATTGTAAAATATTTGACCAAAAGTTATATAATTTTGAGAATATAACGATCCTTTTTACTTTCTCTTACCTATGTATATATGTAATATATATATAGAGAGAAAGTATTGGATTCATGTCAAAAATTCGATGTCGAGATTTTGATGGATCTTCACGTTTTGAGGTCCCCTGAATCCAAAAAAGTGGTTTTCGCGACATGGTCTGTCTGTGGGTGTGTGTGTGTGTGTGTGTGTGTGTTCAATTTTAAGCATGAAGGAATTGAGCTATGAGGCTGAAATTTTATATTTAAGTTAAACACCCCCGGGACCGGAAAAATAAGCTTTTAATCAAAATCGGCCAAAGAGTACTAGTACTTTACTGATGTACTTTTTCAGTTTTTTCGATTTTCTCAAAATTCGCTCTAACGATTTTGATTAAAATTCAAAAATCAATTATTTTTTAGATGCTCTTTCAAATGTATATTCTCGTTTTGCCCACAAAATTGTTTGAAGCACACTTTACTCTTGTGCTTCATAGGAAAGATAGGAGAAATGGTTGCCATGGTAACAAAATATAAATATTTTCCCATACTTATAAATTTTACATCTGAATTCAAATATTCCCTACTGCCGGGAACTAAATACATGTCGACACAAAAAATCTGGTGTGACAAGCACAGTGCACAACTTTCGATTACCGAAGGTAAGAGAAAGTTGTGTGCTGTGCGCCAGTCACACCAGATTTTTTTTAATCTTAATTTTCTAAATTTTATAAATATTTTTTGCAAAAACCATTTTTCTAAAAAATTATCCTCTACAACTGCAGTGCCCTTCTTCCAATTCCAAGTTATACGCCACCGAAAAACATGACGTATTAAGTTGGAATTGGAAGACGGGCAGTTGTAGGGGATAATTTTTCAGGAAAAAGTTTTTTTTTCAAAAAATATATACTTAATTTAGAAAAAGTAGATGATTAAGATTAAAAAAAAAAACAAAAAAAAAAAACAGGGATCTTGAAATTGTCAAAATAAGATAATTTTTTGTCAAATGTTTTGCTACGACGCAAGGACGGATACAAGGGGGGGGGGGGAAAGGGGGTAATTACCCCCCTGAGATTTGAAAAAAAAAATACATTTTTTTCGAAAAAAAAATTTATTTTTAATCTAAAAATTTAAAAATTAGTACTTAAAAATTTGATTTGTATTTATATTTTGGCAAACAAGTACAGAATGCGCCTTTAAATTACCGAAATTAAGAAAAAATTTATGTTGTGCGACCACTCACACCAGATTACCCCCCCCCCGAGAAACACCTCTGGATCCGCCCTTGCTACGACGTATTTGACACGAAAACCCTCTAATCCAAGTTACTGCTGTTCCTTCTCTCGGACTCGTCTGAATTTTTGAATGTGTTCTCAAGGGAATAGACGATAAATGATACGGGATTTCAAAAAATATTCTTGGGGATAATGAGTAAAATGATTGTATTTAATAATAATTAAAATTATTTATAGAATTGATGTATATAATATTTTAATGAGTGCAAGTGCAAAAAATACAAATTTATATCATTTTATTATTTTTTTAAATTTAGGCACTTGGGCTTCGAAACAGCTCAAATAAATTGAAAATTTTTTTGCTTTTAATTCACGCCCATTCCACTCTTTAACAAAAAAAATTGATTGACAGTTAACAAAATAAAATATTAAAATAAGCATGTTTTTGTATTCATATCATTATTTAAAAAATTACATGTCCAGATTTAAATCATTCCAGATCAACTATTCTATTCGGTGGGAGAGTGAGGCATGGAAATCATTCATTTTTTTTCTTCTAAAATGTCCATCAAACTTTGATTTCAAACTTTTATTAGCCAAATTAATGATAAAATTTAATATTCCCATATTATTTTTTTTTTGTGATAAATAGCCAATTAGCCATAATCCCACATCATCTTCGCATATTTGCATAGGAAGATATTAATACACTATAGCAAAGAAAGCTCTTTTAATGGACGTTTCGGTCATTTATCAAACCATTCTTCTTTGCTAATTAATTTATTAATAAAAGCCCGATTGAAAGTAGAAAAAGCTTTAATTATTAATTTTAAATTCAATTAATATTTAATATACATTGTAACATCGATTTCCCCCTCCCTCTTTCATAAAATAATTTTTTACAAACAAAAAAGACGAGACCCCTTCTCTTTCAAAGAAAAAGTTATCACCTAAAAAAGTAGAATTAATTAAATAATTAATTAAAAATAATGCTTTAATTAATTTAATTTTAAATAAGTAAAATTTGAAATTAATTAAAGGTGTGGGCGTTTCAAAGGAAATTTTAAAAAATTAAATAACGATTCGTTTCTTAAAACAGGCACGTTCACGTTCTTTTCTCGTACTCTCTTTCGATGTTACTTATTTTAAATTAATTCCAATAAATTTATAAACAAAAAATACAAAACAAGAAATAGAAATGTTTGTGAAATTCGAATATTCAATTTGTATTGTTTTATATGTTGAATATAATATTTACTCATATGAATGAAATTTTTTTTTTTATTCTGCCCACCTAGCTAACTAACCGCCATTGGGCTAAAAATGATTACAAAAATACATTTATAAAATGAATATAAACAAAACAATATAGTTACAAGTGATAGTATTATACAATAACATCATAAGAAAAAATGATACAAAAATTCCTTATGAAATAATGAAACAATAAGAAAAATACAATAATATGATAAGACAAAAATAATAAATAAGAGGAAAATAATTCCAAGAAGTAAGAAGCCAGATATTAAACAATACAAAGGAAAAATTACAAAAGTAAAAACAAAAATAAGACAAAATTAGAACAGGATCACTCAAAATAAAGACAAAACAAGATGTCAAAAATTAAATCATATAAAGACAAAACTACAAAAGTACAAACAAATTAAGACCAAGTTAGGACAGGATAAATCAAAACAAAAGCAAAACAGGATGTCAAAAATTAATGCAATATAAAGGCCCCGTATGAATGAAATCATGGGAATATTTTTAAAAATTCACAAAATTATTTATTAATTTAGTATAGTATATACTTAAAAAAATCTCTCTTGCAATGGCGTACCTCGAACTTTTGTCGCCCGGGTCCACTTTGCCACCCTTTAGGTACGCCCCTGTTCTTATGTGTATTGGAATTTATTTTATTTAGCTTCCAGTGGGTTAGCTCCCTCTTTTACCACCCGAGTAAAAATGATTAAAAATGATCGAGGGATACACACGCCCGCAGCAGGTCTGCATAGTGAACCTTGAGGGACACACAGGGATATACACGTCCAGGGACACATATTTTTCTTTTGGTCACTTTCGATCTACTGTGTGTGTCCCTGGTGCGGGCGTGTGTATCCCAGGTGTCGACCTCCATCATTTTTTTAATCAGCTGGTTGCTTACTTGCAGGCTCTTAATTATTGCTAATCATTCCTTTTTACTTTCTTTTACCTATACGCTGTCTGTAATACGGTATATAGTGAGAAAGTTTTTTTGTTATTAAATAAAGAGCATAAATAGTTGATTTATGAACTTTAATCACAATCATTAGATCAAATTTTGAGAAATTCGAAAAAAAACTGTAAATTACTTTTTGGCTGATTTTGTTCAAAATCTTATTTTAACTGTCAGGGAGGTTACCTAACTCAAATATAAAATTTCAAACTAGTAGCTCATTTCCTTCATGTTTAAATCGTTACACACAGACAGGCCAATTTGCGGGACTCACTTTTTTGGACCCACGGGATCTCAAAACGTGTATTTCCATCAAAATCTCATCATTGAATTTTTTCCATGATCGCAATACTTTCTGACTATATATATACATATATAGGTAAGGGAAAGTAAAAATTCTATTCAAATTTTATTGTTCAAAAAACCCACAAGAAATTTGCAAATAAACCTAAACTTTTCCAATTTATTATGAAATGATTGACACTGGGAAATTATTATAGAGTCCTTGTCAATTGAAATGTCAGATAAAATGGCATTTAAGTGAAAATATTAATATTTTAAAAGATGGCCTTTATAATTTCTCAAACATAAATAAGATAATGCTCTGGTTCTTTTTCTTCTATACTGCTATTTTTTATTGAAAAAAATTATAACCGCCGTTGTTAAATAAACGTTTCACTTTTTATAGACATCTCAGGCCATTTCGTATTTTAAAATAAAATATTTTATTAATGCTATTAAAATATATATATATTTTATTTATTCTTTATATACCTTGTGAGCGCCATTTTAATGCCATTTACAGATATGGTATTAAATTTTTAAAGGAAACGTGTGACCCAATTTTCCTAAGAAAATTAAAATTTCTTTAATCCTTTATTTATTATAGTCCCAATTATAGATGCACGTAGATTTAGTACAGCACAGTACTAGCACGTACATGCCTGTACATTTTTGTACTATATACGAGTTTATGTACTTCAAACTACTTTAAAAGTTCCTAGAGGTGGTGTTTTTATTTTTCAAAAAAATAAAAAAATTTATTACCCGCCATTTTATTTAAAAAAAAAAAAAAAAAATTCATAATAATAATAATAATAATACTTTCTTCCATCTCATTGTGTTTTAAGATTTAATTTTTAAAGGTATTAATAATTTACTTTGAGGAGGCATAAACAAAGTTTTATTTTTGCCCTCCAAAGAAAACATAATCCACGCCCTGTGAGAAAGTGACATAATTATTAATAAGGCTGTGGGTGTTTGTAGAGAAAACGTTATGTTCCTTCCAGCAAGTTGATCCGTTAAACGAAGATTACCTTCTGTGATTGGCATTTCTCCCACCGCTCACTCTATGTACAAATTTCCATCTCGGTTGAGTGTAAACATTTGAGATTCACAAACAGTTCTATCTTAGGATCGAGGCTAAACATTCCAAATATTAATCTGGAGCAAATAGCAATCGCTACGTGACACGGTTGCCTTCATCCATGCAATAGCATCCTTTGGTAACCCATCATTGGACATCGATTGTTGGCTGATCTGTGTTTAATAAGTTGGAAGGAAACGACAACGACCGGTCCACAGATAAGCCACGTTATTCCGTTACTCACAGTGATATTAGTCACGATACCCGATGAGGGTAATGCCACCACCGCCTCCACCACCTCATCGTCGCCTGAGAGATTAATTTCCGCAGGAAACAATATTCAACCTAGCTATATATAGGTAGAGGGATAGAGGGAGAGGAGAGGCGGGTGGAAATAAAGAGAACGTTTCGAAAAGAACTTTTCTTCTTCGCTTATTACGAATAGACATTACATGATCGTTAGAATTCGTTCAGGCGTTTTTTAATCAGTAACAGTTTAAAGTTGAGAATAAAATGAAATCGTTATATTTTATTTTTGTTCTTTTATGTTTAATTTAAAATTCAAAAGTTTTTATCAATATATCATACATAAATATGAGAGGGACAAATGAGGATAGAATTGATTTTTTGGTTATTTTTATTTTATTTTTGCAGCATGTTCGTCACAGCTGGGGGTGGGGGTAACTGTCAACTTCATAAGTTGAACTATTTTCGTGGAGAATATTTTCACATCCTTCTTTTAGAGACATATTTACCAAATTATATTAAATTCATTAGGATGAAAAAAGTGAATTTTTTTAGTGCAGAATAAGATCAAAATTTTCATTTTTGTCAATTTCTATAAACTTTAAGTGGGTTTTGACCTCGATAAATAAACCTATTAGAAACAATATCCATACAAGGCAAGATACATGCCCGCCAAAGGCGGCTATTGCAACTAGTATATAAAATGATCGCCTCACATCTTTTGCTGTTTTTTTCTCATCCTTCCATTAAAATTTCATTTATCCACACAACATATGAATTTATGAAAAAAGTCTATAAAAATAAAATGAGTTAAAATTAAAAGAGGGAATTTGTTTTATTAGCTTAAAAAAAAAATTTCTTTTTTATGTGCTTTTGTACTCCAGATTCTTTTATTATTAGTGGAGCTCGGATGTTGATGCAAATGAAGCTGAATACGTTCCTGAATCTTTGCAGTTACCCATTTCATGAGTATTTGATTCGAAATAACCCTAATTGTTCAAAGCATATTTTGGCTTTTTTGAAGAAATTCCATGCACAATGCATGTTTTGGCAATTTTTAACCAAAATAACCTTATTTTCGTGCATATTTTAACATTTTTTTTTTTTTAAAGAAAAAAGCAAGTTCTGAATATTTTTGTGTAGGTGGTGCTTTAAAAGTTTAATTTATGTGCAAAAATTAAAAATTATTTTTAATATTTTCAAAAAATTTGACTTATTTATTTATTACTTTCTCTTATTTTATTTATTAATTTATTTTAGGAATCATCAAGATTTCAGCCTTAATTTGTCCCAGATTTCTTCTTTCAAGAAAGATCATTTTTGTGTTCTCAAATAAACGCATATCTTAAACGAAGAAAAATTAAAGAAATTGCTTGTTGTTTATTGTTATAAAAATAAAGTGTACTTCAAACAATTTCCACGATTTTCAGGGAATCAGTAAAGTACTATATTTTACCCTAATGGTGCGTTAAATTTTTGAAGCACTGTACAATTTCTTTTGAAAACTCGGACACCTTGTATATAATTTTTTAAATAATTTTCGAGATCTATTTATTTGAATAAGACATTAATATTTAATGAATACCTCAATTTGGATTTAATTAAACATACTCATTTGTTAAATATAATTTTAGATAATCGAAGTGAAAAATATGATTGACAAATAATTATGAAATAAAAAAAAAAACGGATTTATGCTGGGGAACTTTGATAGATGAAACAATTTAATCAATCTCTCTTTAGAATCAAAATTCAAGGCACATGTCTTTATTCTATCCTTATTAGCACAGGGGATATTATTTAGACCGAAGTTGAATACCTTTTACTTTCTCTAACCTCTATATATATGTTAATATATAGAGAGAGAAAGTATTGGATTCATGTCAAAAATTCGATGTCGAGATTTTTTTACATGTTTCATTCAAATGCTTTAAGCATAATTAAAATTGAAGGTTATTAAAAATCTATCTTTTCTTATTAGATCGAAATTAATTTAGTCTCCCAACGGGACCAAAACAAAGGGAATGCTTAAAGCTTAGGCTTGCTATTAAAAGATTTTGACCCTACAGACCATTTTGCTTAACGTATATTAAAGAAGTGAGAGGAAAGTAAAAAGATTAAAATTAACAAAATATGCGTTATTAGCCTACATTAAAAAAAAATTCAAGGAAGTGGACAGCGACCACGAGTTAACCTACCTACCTTCTTCCACACCTTTCTCTAGCCCGCCAGCAAGTGTCAGGGTTGCTAATAATTAAAAATATCAATCCCACAAAGGGATAGAGCCAAGAGAGAAGAAGAAATTTTTCCTTTATGCCTTTTTTAGCTGATATCAAAAGAGTTTTTTCTTATGTAAAATAAAAAACGGACATATTTTATTTTTCAAATAAAATTCATTCCAACAAATAATTTTTCAAAAATTAATTTATTCAGTAAATAAATTAAAAAAGTTTAAAATCTTGTTATTTATTCATTTGATCAAATTTTATTAAAAACTTACTTAATTAAATAAAATCTAATTCCAATATACAGTACTTTCAATTCATTCATTCGTTTTATTTTCTAAATAATGGATTTGTTTTGTTTTAATTTGAAAAATATATAAAGTATTTAATTTAAGCTACTTGAGGCGTTAAATACTAAAGGCCTACTTCATTTGACTAGCTGCACGATATATTGAGCATCTAGCTTTTATTATTTGTCATTTTAATTGAAATTGAGAGCACGTATTATCTACTGCCTGATCCCATCCCCCCCTTTATGTGAATGAGTATCTTGCTTAATGTACCATGGAAAGGATTTATACACAGCGAAATAAATGTAATAATTTAAAAATAATGTAGTAAAAAAAAATATTGAATAAAATTAAAATTATAAACATTAATATAAATTAAATAATGTATTAAGAGCGGGTGAGGATTAATAACTTGGGGTTAATTGAGCTAACACTTGAAATGCTCGTATTATCTGAAATTTTTAATTATTGTAATGAGAGAGAGAGAGAAAAAAGGAATATCAGCAGCAAAAAAAAAATTAAAAATCTGGTGTGACTGGTCGCACAGCACACAATTTACTGGTGTGATTGGTCGCACAGCACACAACTTGCACTTACCTTTGGTAATCGAAAGTTGTGTTCTGTGCTTGTCACACCAGATTTTTTGTGACGACATATATTTAGTTTCCACCGATATAGATGTAATAAAATTCAAGATGTAAAATTGATATGGCGAAATATATTTTGTTACCATTTCTCCTTTCCTATGAAGTCAAGAGTAAAGTGTGTTTCAAAAGATTTCAAGACCAAAATACATTTTAAAGAGGATCTAAAAAATAATTGGTTTATGAATTTTAATCAAAATCGTTGATGCAAATTTTGAGAAAATCGAAAAAAACTGAAAATGTACATCAGAAAAATACTAGTACTTTATGGCCGATTTTGTTCAAAATCTTCGTGTCACATCCCCGGAGGATACTCAACTTAAATATAAAATTTCGCCATCTGGATACCAGATGGCTTAAATAAAAATGCCTGGACCCTAATATATATAAATTCATAAATAACGGTTATCGTAAATGTATGGCCTGAGCTGCCGAAAAGACAGTGTGAATGTGTGTGTGAGTGTGAGTGTGAATTAGAAAAAAGTGTGAATGTTTTTTGATAAAAAAAAAAAAAAAAAAAAAAGAAAAAAAATATAAAATTTCAACCTCCTAGGACTTTTCATTATTGAGATATTGAGACACACAGTCAGATCATGTTGTAAAAACCACTTTTTTGGATTCAGGGGACCTCAAAATCCATCAAAATCTCGACATCGAATTTTTGACACGAGAAAATAAAAACATTTATAAATAAAATAATACAAATTTTGACGTTTACAGTTAATTTAAAATTCCCATTGCCAGCTTACTCTGTAGCTAATGGTATTATTGATTATTAAATTTCTACTATACATAGTTTAATCTTTAATTATCAATCAGCGAAATTATTCACAAAAGCTATTACATCTTAAAAATGCAAAAACGAGTCAATTAATTGCAAAAAAAAAAAAAAAAAAAAATCTCTGAAAATCGACCAGACTAATTGAAGCAAAATTCATTCGAATATATTCGAGAAATTATTTACATCTTCAATATTGCCTTTTACTTTCTCTTACACTATATATGAAATATATAGAGAAAGTATTGCGATCATGTCAAAAATTCGATGTCGAGATTTTGATGGTTTTGAGGTCCAACAAATTTAAACATTTTTTTTCCAATTCTTATGAAATTTTGTATTTATTTACGATTCTATATTGTGTATAAAATGTCCAAATATGAGATTAAAATTTTGAAAAATAACCATAGTTTATTTCAAGCAGTCAACATTTAAAATGCAAGTTTGAAACTAAGGTGCTATGGGAAACTAAATATATCTCGACACAAAAAATCTGGCGTGAACAGCACGGTGCACAACTTTCTCTTACCGAAGGGTAGCAAAAGCTACCCGAAGGGTAAGAGAAAGTTGTGTACTGTCGCCAGTCACACCAGATTTTTTTATTTAAGCTTTGGGAAATGATTAAAACAAAACTTGTTTGAAGATATGGTTGTAATTCAAACTTTGAAAAGAGATTAGCCTGAGTCGAATGGATTAAAATTTTGAACTACCGGAAGTTTACTCGTTGGATTAAGACGCAAATGTTGGTTAGAAAAGGTACAGAAGCGTTTTATCTAATTGAAAATTCTAATATAATTTCTAATTATTATTTACAAGTATTATTATTTTTTTTTTTTAATTTGATTAAGTCTTTTTCGGCATCTTAGACCTCGTCCATATTTATTTCAATTGATTGGTATCCAATTAAATTGAAATAAATTTTTTCACTTGCGAACCCTTATGGGAAGGGGGAGGGAACAAATGCCCTCCTTCCTCTCAAATGACATCTCTAGATAGTAAAACAGCACGATTTATTTTATCCTATATTGATGATATCTAGAAGTTTACTAAAAAAAAATTTAAACTTTTAGGGTATTTATGCAGCCAGCTTGAAGATAAATGATCTCGGAACTTTCATAACAATTATTTTTAGGAAGGATGTGAAAAATGCAGGCAGCCAAAAATAAAACGCTCTCAATTCCCTTTGAGTGTCCAGACGTTTCGAGCAAAATTTATTCGCCCATCTTCAGTGAACTATTCTAGTGGGAGAGAATCTATTAACCACTATGTACCATCTATTGCAATAGTATTGAGAATAAAGCCCGGCAGTTAGGCTAGGGTTGGTCGAATCGATTTCGATTTTAATCGAAAATCGATTTTTGAGCTTCGATTTTCGATTAAAATCGAAATCGATTCAGTGTTTTGAAAAAATCGAAAAAATCGATTTTTGCCGGCCGGGATTTTCGATTTTCGATTTTCCAAGAAAGTGATTTTAGCGACATGATCTGTCCCGTCTGTGTTCAATTTTAAGCTTGAAGGATTTGAGCTATGTGGTTGGAATTTAAGATGGACACCCCCTGGAGCGAGAAAATAAGCGGTTAAAATTAAAATTGGCCAAAAAGTACTAGTACTTTACTGAGGTAGTTTTTCAGGTTTTTTTTGATTTTCTTAAAAATAGCCTCAACGATTTTGATTAAAATTCAAAAATCAATTATTACTTTCTCGTATAGAGAAAGTTATGTAATCGTAAAAAAATTCGACTTCGAGATTTTTGATGTTTCTCCACGTTTTAGACCTCCCTGAGTCCAAAAAACCATTTTTGGCATTATGTATGTGTGTGTGTGTGTGTGTGTGTGTGTGTGTGTGTGAAACACGATTGCTTAAAAACCAAAAACAGTTAGATCGATGAAATTTGGTATATGCTCCTTACACTAAAATTGTAGATTTCTATCAACTTTTGGAGTAAATACGTCACTTGGAAGTAGTACTTTACTTAAAAAGTTTTTTCCAAAATTTTGAAATTTTCAATTTTTTTGTTATATTATGATAAATACTCTATTTTAAAAAGTTTTTATTCTTTTGACATTTTTCGAAAAACTGAATAGTTTTTTGAAATAATCACAGAAGAAATAGAAAATATTCGTTAATTTTGATAAAAAATCAAAACAAAATCATACAGGTGTCATTAAAAAAAGGGTAAAATATAAACAAATGAATTTGTGAAACAAATGAATTTGTTTATATTTACCCTTTTTTTAATGACACCTGTATGATTTTGTTTTGATTTTTTATCAAATTAACGAAAATTTTACTCATTTCTTCTGTGATTATTTCAAAAAAATATTCAGTTTTCGTAAAAATGTCGAAAAATAAAACCTTTTTAAAATAGAGTATTTTATCATAATATAACAAAAAAAATTAAAAATTTCAAAAATTTTTTTGAAAAAACTTTTTTAAGTAAAGTACTACTTCCAAGTGACGTATTTACTCCAAAAAGTTGATAGAAATCTACAATTTTAGTGTAAGGAGCATATACCAAATTTCATCGATCTAAATACATTGGTTTTTAAGCAATCGTGTTCACACACACATCAAGACGTAATCTAAAAAGAATATACGAGAAAGTCTCGGGGAAGTCAATCCCCATATTTTTTTTTCTTTAAAAACCCCAAAATATTAAAATTTAAAATCAATTATTTTTTAAATGCTCTTTAAAATGTATATTCTCATTTTGAATCTGAAGTCCACTTTACTCTTTGTATTTCATAGGAAAGATAGGAGAATTTGTTGCAATGGTAACAAAATATAAATATTTCCCCCATGTTTATAAATTTTAATCTTGAATTCAGCCCTCGGGGCCTTGGTGTAGTGGTTAGCATGCTAACCTCGTACACCAAAGAGTCGCGGATTCGGACCCCAGGCAGACCGATGATTTTATTTAAGCCATTTGGATACCAAATGGCTTAAACCCTAAGAATGCCTAGACCCCTAATAATGTGTGTATTATCAATAACGGATATCGTATATCGTAAAAGTCTTAAATGGCCTAAGTTGCCGAGGAAGACTATAGTGAATGTGTGTGTGAATGAGAAAAAAAGGGTGTTTTAGAAAAAAAATCTTGAATTCAAATGTACCTTAAACTTACTGTCGGAACCTAAATATAGTCCACACAAAAATCTGGTGTGACAAGCACAGAACACAACTTTCGCTTACTGAAGATAAGAGAAAGTTGTGTGTGCATCTAGTCCCACCATATTTTTTGAGAAATATAAACTGATGTTTAGTTCTCTTGGTTTGTTACGTTAAAACTTAAGTTATAAACACTAAATATGTTATACCATATACAATGTGTTGGTTTTTAAAGTTATAAAGACTGAATAAATTGATTAGGGCATCAGTAATGCAACGTTCTATTTTTCTTGTTCCACAAACCGCTTGGAAATGTAAGCAGAACCTTTAAAATCAACTTATGGGCATAGTGAAAGATTTTTCCTAAGCAGGTAAATCGAAAATCGATTAAAATCGATTTTTTAAGGGCAAAATCGATTTTTTTAAAAATCGATCCATTTGGTTTCGATTTTAAAATCGAAAATCGAAAATCGATTCAGCCTCGAATCTACCAACCCCTAAGTTAGGCAGCCCAAATGGTACACGTGCACTAATATATTAAAAAGATAAATTTTTATGGTAATAAAGGCCGATCGCCCAATTGCCTGCTTTGAAAAAGATATTTCTTAGACAGACCAGCTGCCATTTGGGCTGCCTAACTTCCGGGCTTTATTCTCAATACTATTGCAATAGATGGTATATCAAAGGAGACTTAACTCTCTCCCACTAGAATAGTTCACTGAGGATGGGCGAATAAATTTTGCCCGAAACGTCTGGACTTGAGAGCGTTTTATTTTTGGCTGCCTGCATTTTCACATCCATCCTCAATATATTTCCAGCCATTAAATATTATTACAATTATTTTTATATTTAATCTAAAAAGACAGATTCTACAAGTAAATTTCCGTCTCTAGTATAAAATTAAATTGAATTCGAGTTGTGCTAATCTCATCTTTAAACAATCGGTGAGAACAATGTCAACTTGATTATGAGTTGAATTTCTGTATCGGTGGTAGCAGAGGTCAAAGCTGATTTAATAAAACTTTTACTGGAGAAGGTTAGAGATGTTTATAAGTTTCAATATTAATAACCTATAAAAGCCAGGGGACTCGGGTCGGACCCCAGGCAGTCCGATATTTGTTTGGATACCAAATGATGTAAATAAATGAGCCTGGACCCCCTAATGTATCGTATTTAAATAAAGAGTAGGCGTTCGTCAAAATCTATTTGGCCTAATATGCCCGAAATAAATAAAAACATAATATTTACTCTTTTTGCAATTTAAAATGAATTTTTTTGCTGATATAAAAATATTAAAAAAAAAAAAATGTTAATCCAAGAATCATATTTTCTCAACTGAGGACCATAGTAATTGATTCCGATGATCTTCTTTATTGGGTTTGGCGTTTACGTGCGTTTTTCCCTCCCCAGCGAGTCAGTTTATTATCTATTACATAATGGAAGAATCCGGAAAAAGAAGAGTCCAAAGGGAGAGTTTTGAGGGGCAGCGGAGGGGGGGCGGGGGTGGATAGAGAGCACGCACAGGAAGAAGAAAAGGCCTTAGGGCAGGTACCGAGGGGATGGGACCCACCCTTGGCTGCTTTTATTGAAACTGCTGAAAGCTGCGTCGTAATTCGCCGGCGTGAATGTCGGCACGAGCCAATGCCCTAGTCTGGAAACGACCTCGGACCTTCCTTTTGGAGACGTCTCTTGGGGAGGAGCCTCTCTGCCTAAATACTTTAATCACTCACTCAAAGACGCAGAGAGGCAGAATTGCCCTCGGCAAATTCACTCCCACTTTAACAGCTCAATCGTCGTTTAGACGCTTTGACTTCCTAGTCGCGTTTATTCATAATTAAAAATAATTTTCCGCTAACCATAGAGGGATATCCAATTACCATTTCAAGATCAAAACGGTTCATTTCTTATCAGTGGCGTAGCGAGGGGGGAGCAAGGGGGGTCATCATGCCCCGGGCGCTACTCACAAAAGGGGCGCCAAATGATCCTCAAAACAAAAACTTGCTGGATTATTTTTATTTTCATTATAATTGATTTCTGGAAAATATATTTTAAATTTAGTGCCAGTGTAATATAATAATTTTGTATATTTTACATATAATATTATATGGTTTTCGAATGGGGGGGGGGTGGGGGGCGCTAAAAAGATATTGTGCCCCGGGCGCGAGTTAAGCTCACTACGCCACTGTTTCTTATTATAGCTAAATTAATAAGAAAAAAGTAAAAATAAATATTTTCTGAATCTTCTCCTAAATGATAATATATTTAAAAGCTTACTTTTTTTGTCAGCTTTATTAATGCCATAGAAGTATCCAGTACCTAAATGAAATAATTCTTAACTTCAGTTTAATAAAGCCTTCGGGCTTGGTGTAGTTAGTAGCGAGCCTGCAAACATTTATTCTTGGATTTCTGACTGACAGTTTTTGTTAAATAAAGGTCATGACTGGCATTTATTCTCTTTCTATTAAGCCAGTCTTTTCACTGTTACCCAAACCTTTTATTTACTTTCTATTACATATATATATTAATATATCAATATATAGAGAGAAAGTATTGCTCAGGGGATACCTAACTCACAAATATAATATTTCAACTTCCTAGCTCTTTTCGTACTTGAAACATGTTGCGAAAACCACTTTTTTGGACTCAAACGTGTATATCCATCAAAATCTCGACATTGAATTTTTGACATGAATCCAATTATTTATATAGGCCTACATAGGTAAGAGAAAGTAAAAAACCCATTCATCCCATTAACGGGGAAGAGTACTCCTGATCAATAGAACAATTGTTTTAATAAATAGTCTATATTTATTGAAAAATTGTTTGGTTCAATGGTCGGACATTATTCATTTTGAATTTACAATAATAAAATCCATTATTGTTGAGACAGTTTGCCAATTAGATAAATAAAGAAGGCAATCGATGGGCTTAAAATCTCATAGCGAGTTATGTCATTTCATTTTCCAGAGGGACAAATAAATGCTTTGATTCTTTTTTATTTAATATTTCAAGATTCTCTATCTTCATATAGAGTATAATAAATAAATAAAAAAAAATATTTTGTAAACTTCGAAGCCCGGTTTTCAAGGATTTACAAATATTATATTAAAATTTCACGAGTGAATAATTAAACAGCACGCAAATGAAAAATATATAGGCTACATGAACATATAGTAGCTAGAAACATCGAAATAAAAGAATATTAAACAAATTTTCATTAGAGCTTATCATCAAACATTTAATTTATTTTCAAAGCGAAATTACTGATAAACTTTTTATTTTATTTTTTTTCTGCTTGAATCAAAGCTAAAGTTCCAAGAAATATCAATTTTAAGCTCTTCGCGCAATATGATGCTCCTCTTTTCGCTGATTTCCCAGAGGTGGTTTCCTCTAAAATCAATAACCAAAGTGTTATTCTTCTCTATACACTTATTATGTATGTCAAATTAGTTACCTTTAATTTTTGTATTTAAATTAAAAATTCTTTTTCATTTAAATAATTGCATATTTGACTAAAAAATTCAACTTTAATAAATCCCTTTTGAAAGGCACAGAATACGTTCATTTTATTTTCAATGTGAAGTCTGTTAAAAATAAGTCCTTTCATTTAAGTTAATTAGACTTTGCTTTTTGGTTTGATTTTCATTTAATGAAAATTCTTTGTCTTCTATTTTACTTGAAAATGGCCTTTTTAGAAAACAAAATCTGGTGTGACTGGACACAACTTTCTCTTACCGTTTGACACTGTACACTGTGCTTGTCACACCATATTTTTTTTGTGTCGAGATATATTTAGTTTCCGATAGCATCTTATTCCAAACTTGACCACTTGCGTTCCATAAGTAAAAATCTGAAATACTACATCAGTACTACTTCAAACAATTTTCACGAAAGATTTTACTGATATATTTTACTTTTTAAAGAGCATGTAAAAATAATTGATTTTTGAATTTTATTCAAAATTGATAGAGCTAATTTTGAGAAATTAAAAAAAAAACTCAAAAAGTACCTACTTTAGTAAAGTACTAATGCTTTTTGGCCGATTTTGTTCAAAAGCTTAATTTGAGGGTCCGGGAGGGTAGTTAACAAATATAAAATTTCAATCCGTAGTTCATTTAGGTACTTTATGTTTAAAATTTTTACACACAGACAGACACACACACGGACCAATTTGCGGGACACACTTTTTTGGACTCAGTGGACCTTAAAACATGTATTTTCCCTCAAAATCTCGACATCGAATTTTCACACACATCCCAATACTTTCTCTCTACCCGTATATATTACATATATATGTAAGAGAAAGTAAAAATGTTTAAATTTCAAAAAAAAAAAAAAAAAAACTTTTTTCATAGTGTAGGCTACCAAATTTGCTCTGCTTCTGAACAGAAAGCAAACTTTTCAGGCCATAGTGCTGCGTTAATTCAGTAAGAGAAGATTTTTACTATTTAGATTTTTTTCTGGAATTGAACCCAGATTGTTAGAAAATTGAAAATTTCATATTCTTCAAGATTTTTTGCCTCAAATTGAAATTCTAGCTACACTAATGCCGCTATTTGTCGTCAGATAGGCAATGATTAAATAACAATCGTTCGTAGATTAATAAAGTTGAACTTAGATGAAAACCCGATTCTTTTTATCCATCTCATCATCAAATTGTCCTCAGACTAAATTGTATGTTCTCTGAAGCGAATTGTTTACAACCTCTTAAGAGCTCTAGAAAGGATTTCTGAGAAATACGATTTTCTCTCTCTCTTAACTCTGAAAGTGGAATTATTTAAAAAAAAAATAGAATAGAAACTTTAATGGATCTCAGGTGAGGGTTATTATATTTTGATTAAATTCTCTCTCTCTCTCGCAATTAATCAGATAATAATGAGATTATTAGATCAATCGTTTTATTTATATACAACTAATCTAAAGCTGTTTTAATTGCACAAACAACAATAATTGAGTTCTTTTTTATTTTGCTTAAATCGGATTAGTAATAAATTTCACTTTGAGGTAAATCTGAAAACTTTTTTTTTAATTTATCAAATAAACCAATTTTCAAATTTTGATTGATAAAACACTTAGATATATAAATTATTTAGAATTTCGGGCAATCAAAGATGAAATAAAAACCAAATTTAGATTTTTCTTAACGTCAACGTTTCGCTCCCTTCAATAGAACAGATAAATTCTTATTTTCTTGTGTACAGTCGGTACACAAGTACCTGATGTGGTCGAGAGTGGAGCCTTGAGCTACTTTTAAGACAACACTTTCGACGGCTAACCATTTTGGTTGCCTAAGCTCAAGGCTCGACTCTCGAGCACTTGCGGCGCCGACTGTACAAGTAATATGTTCTGAGAGATAAAATTTATTATTTTACTAAATTAATATAGAAAGAATTCAACTTTTAAAATAGTTTACTCTAATTGAATAATTATAATTTTTAATGTGCACTAAATTTTAATTAGTTAACATTTTTTATTCTATCGTACCACTTAAATAATAAATTAATTTCATTATATTCTAAAATCAAAATACTCTACTGTTGAAAGTTTTTATATTATTCGCCATTAAAGTTGATTTATCTGATAGTTTTTAACACCTACCCTTAACCTTATTTCATGAGTGTGATTAAAGTTCATTTTATCTGCGAGTTTCGATTTTAAAACTGACATTGTGGTATTCAAAGTTTGTGAACATCTGCATTACTCGACCCCACCTCCCTTTTGAGGGGGGTGTAATTTAATTTGTGTCAGGACACTCGCTTATAGAAGGGCTTCCCCTCCTTGGTAATTAGAAGCCTGAAAGTTACAACATCATATAAAGTCGATATATTGTGTGTCAGGTGACCTCTTCATCTGAGAACTTTCTCTCTAACTCAAAACTTGTTTTTTCTATCAAATAACAACACCCCAAAAAAATCATTATTGTAATAATTAAAATTCTATTCGAGGAGAAAGATTTGAAGAGACAAAAGAGCAACGAATTCTTCCAATTGTAAATAACATTCATTTTTGTTTTCTTCCCTCTTGATAAATAAAATGTAAATAACCAATTAAGCCCTTTATTACTTCGACTCCTCATTTTATTTCCAATGAGTGGGTGGAAGTAATGAAAACATGCCAAAAAATCTGTCGTTTCTCTTAAGTCTTTTATATTCATGCCAAAATCTCAGCGAACGAATGGAATAATTTAAAGATTTGAATTTTCAAAGTTTTTGTCAGTTGTTGCTCTAGTAAATGAAATTTCTTGCTCTAATTAAGGTATTTTTATATTTTGATTAAAAAAAAACTGGGTAGTTTTTTCTTTTCATTTTTGTAGATGAAAATTTCTGTATAATTATAAATTGAAGGCTGTAAATTGAATTGAAAATTGATGTATTGTCAACAGACAATTTGGTAGTTTGTTGTTTCTAAAATAATTTAGGCAGTTGCAGTTTTTTTTTTTATATTTAAAAAAACACTCACAGTTTTTTCTCATTCACACTCACACACACATAATCTTACACACAGTCTTTTCGGCAACTTAGGCCATTTAAGACTTTAAACGATACTCGTATTTTTACCATATATCTATTGGGGGTCCAGGCATTCTTATTTAAGCCATTTGGTATCCAAATGGCTTAAATAAAATCATCGGACTGCCTGGGATCCGAACCCGCGACTTTTGGTATAAGAGGTTAGCACGCTAACCCCTACACCAAGCCCCGAGGGCTGCAGTTTTTTTTTTTAAATTAGTTGGAAATTTTCTATGACCAATTAAAAAATAATTAAATTTAGGTGTTGGGGTCCCCGCGCCAAGGATGAAACTAAACCCGATTTCTTTTTTTGTCAATATTTGGGGTGCTCATCGCTCCCTTACTCAGGAAGAATATGTTATCGCAATCGATTATAACTAGATGGATAATACAGTCGACAATCTAAAACAAGCCTTTTGATTGGCTAGAGCAGATATCTCAGCAATAATAGTCCACCTCCTTGAACTCCTACTTCCTCTTCAATGATATTGAAGCGAACTGATTCACTCTAAATTTTAATATTATCTTATAATTCCCTAGAGTTTCACCCTTTTCGATGAGTGATTCCTTTGTTTGTTGCCCAAAATTTATTTTATACTCCAAATTCTCTTATTTACTAAAATATCGCCTCTTAGTTCGGGTTCCAAGGCGGTGGGCGTTTTTCCCCAAAAACCCTTTTTGTTATTCATATTGAATAAATGTTTACCTTTAACATATCTATAAAGGTATCATAAAAGAAATGAAATCGTATTATTAAAATCTTATTTCCTCTAGAGCTGATCAAATTGAGATATTTATTTCTGAAACTTCTTTGAGACGGGTTCAATGATTTACACAAAAATAAATTAAATTTCTAAACACCCACCAGCCACAATTAAATTTCTTCATCTCTTAGTTGTTTTTTTTTTTTTTTTTATAAATAAATTTGTTGAAATCTTGATTTAAAATCAAGTCTAGATAGCAAGCAAGCAAGCCTCCAAGTTGCGTAATCGACTTTCGATTTTTCTCTTCCAACTTTGATATTAAAATCATTCATAAATATACATGTTTTATGCTTAATCTTAATTTAAATTCTGTCATCCATTATATTAATATTTTGGAGAATTATTCATTTTATTTTCTAAGTTTTCTGATTTTAACTTTGGACATTTTGTTGTTGTTATTATTATTATTTTTTTTTTAATTTATAAAAAAAAAAACTTTCCTAATATTTCTCATCATCGTAATCAAATCGACACTGTAAAAAAAAATAATCCCTCATTTCAGATTTAGTTACGCGATCGTTTTTTTTTCTTTTGACAGGATGTCAATACATTTTTAAAGTGCTTCTGGAATATTTTTAAAAACTTGTAGAATGAATTTAAAGCTTTGAATTTTTTTTTTTTTGTCATACCAAGTCAAGAAACTTCATCACTATCACTTCTTCAACATTAGTTTTCCTTAACTAGTAAAATAGTATAATAATAATAATAAAATATTGTAGTTAATCTCCTTAAATTCTTTCGTTTTAGCTTCTGGAAGATAGGCAACAGGCAAATGAATTTTTGGATTAATTGCACCGAATCCCTCTGCTTAGTATTCATGCATATTGTTAAAACTTTCTAGAAATTAATAACATCCCCTGGATCTTAACATAGTGGCTAAGGACCAAGGGTTTGCTTCCCGACCCTATTTTTTCTAAATTATAATGATTTGATGAAAAAATTCTAAAAAAAAAAAAAATAATAATAATAATAATCCACTTAGGAAAATTAAATGAAAATCCATCAGTGACTGGCTGCCTATCTTCAGGCAAACAGAACTTCAACCTCTAATAATTTCATTATAATGGAGAGAGGGGAGAGAGATATCAGCCCAATTGCAATGCTCGAAGTTCAATAAAACTCCCAGAATAGTTATTGGACTCTCTGATTTCTATTTTGAGGCAGTCATTAGCTAGCATAAATTATAAAATGACCTCCACTTCAATGTTATACCTTTAATTTAAAAAATAGAATTTTAATAAATTATTATTGCATAAATAAAGGAAATAAAATATCCTATATAAAAAGTTTTTATATTCGTTTCAATGATTTTTTTTGTTGTAAAATTGAATGGAGCTTGTATTTATAATTAAATAAGTAAATATAATAAACAAAACATAAAGTAGCGGTTATTCATAAAAAAATATTTTTAAATACATTATGTTTTCTCTTTATTTAAAATGCATAGTTTTTAATTAATAATACTGCAAAATACACCCTGTAGTGAATAAACTTGTTGCCTATTATTCTAGGAAACATTAATATCTTACAAATTCTTCAAATGAACAGAAAATGCCACTTGATAAATTCATTCTAATATTTGAAGAAATAAATTGTGTAAAATTTTATAATAAATTTTATAACCTGAATAGGCAGGAATCTGAATTGGAAATTCCTCGCCGCCATCTGTTGCTAGATTAATATTTAGAGTATGGGACAGGAATTGATTAGAGAAACATCAGCAATATCGTTACAGTCAAGCAATGCCAAGCGCGGCGAAACCTCGGGTGGGTGCCCCCATGAAATCAGCGCGTGTAACGTCTCCAGGTAGCCATCGGTATAATAAAATAAAAAATTAGTCAGGATTCGCAAGAACTTTTCAGGAGATTAAATAAAAAAATATTTTATTTTATCTTTATTAGCCGACGTTTCGGTCATCAATCAAGATCTTGTATAATTGACAATATTTGCCCGAAACGTCGGCGAATAAAAATTAAATTAAAGATTTTTTTATTTAATCTCCTGGCTCCAAAGCTCCTGCGAATCCTGATTGAATCTCCACAGCCTTAAAACATTAACTTGATTAAGAAATAATAGGCCTATAACTCGTAAATGGGCTCAGTAGCCGAAAGGGATAAATAAAAAAAGTCTCTGGACTTATTTATTTGGTTGAATTTAATAAATTTTTCATATTCTTTATATACTACAGTAGCTAAAAGGAATCTCTAGCAATTAATTTAATATTAGATTAACTGCTTATTATCATTGCAAATAAAATTACATTTAATTCTACTGGGCTAGTAACGACATCAATTAAATAAATATATATTGTCAATGAAATTAGACTATTATTAAAATTAATATTTCTCTAAATTCCAAAGATGCTTATCCCAAGGAATCTCTCCTTTAATTAAAGAAAAGAAAATGGTGATAAATTCTGAATAGGTATTTAATAAAAGATTTTCTGCATTTTTAGGCTTTTTCATAATACTATGAATTTTTATGATCCTATAGCCAGCCTAACATGCATAATAAAAAAAGAATTGACACCCTTCAAATGATTTTCTCTTTAATAAAAAATACTTTAAAATACTTTAATTAATGCTGAACCCAATGGCTCTGGCTAAAAGAGCTTAATAAAAAACAAAAAATTAATGCTAATATTTTTTTTTTAATATATAATTCGCTAATGTCCATCTATCTGTTCGTTTGACTGTCTGTCCGTCTGTCTGGGAACTTCCCGTTGGAATTTTTTTCTCGACGTTCTTGAGATATTCTGTTCACAAACACACACACAAACGACAGGCAGACCATGTTGTGAAACCCACTTTTTTGGATTCAGGGGACCTCAAAACGTGTATATCCATCAAAATCTCGGCATCGAATTTTTGACATGAATCCAATACTTTCTCTCTCTATAACTTATATATGTATATTAAAATATACATATAGATAAGAGAAAGTACAAACTTATCAAGTTTTTTTTTTTTTTTTTATTTTTTATTTTACCCCTCAAGCCATAGGGCATAGGGCTTCCAGGTTTACAAAAAAATTTTTACAAAATACATGTATATATAAAAACAATTAATACAAACAATATGGTAATACAAAACAAATAGTTTACAAATATAAATATTATTATACAAAAACATAATAAAATAAAATGTCAATCCAAACTAAATATACAAATAAACATTATACAAAAACACAAAAATCTGGTGACAGCACACAACTTCGGTAATCGAAAGTTGTGTTCTGTGCTTGTCACATCCGATTTTTCGTGTCGACATGTATTTAGAAAATATTTATATTTTGTTACCATGGCAACCATTTCCCCTATCTTTTCTATGGAGTACAAGAGTAAAGTGGTCTTCAGAAGATTTCAATGGCAAAATGAGAATATACATTTACAGTTTAAAGAGAATCTAAAAAATAATTGATTTTTGAATTTAAAAAAAATCGTTGGAGCGAATTTAGAGAAAATCGAAAAAAACTGAAAAAGTACATCAGTAAAGTACTACTGTAGTACTCTTTGGCCGATTTTGTTCAAAAGCTTCGTGTCACGTCCCAGAGGGGTGCCTAACTTAAATATAAAATTTCAACCTTCTAGCTCTTTCCGTTCTTGAGATATTTTGTTCAGAGACAGACAGAAACCACTTTTTGGATTCAGGGACCTCAAAACGTGTATATCCATCAAAATCTCGACATCGAATTTTTGACATGAATCCAATACTTTCTCTCTCTATATATTAACATATATATAGAGGTAAGAGAAGTAATACCAAAATATAGACTAGAAAAGAAAAATGATATAATAAAAGCCTATGCAGTGGCGGATCCAGAGGTGTTTCTCGGGGGGGGGGGGGTGGGAATCTGGAGTGACTGGTCGCACAGCACACATTTTTTCTTTATTTCGGTAATTTACCGCATTCTGTACTTGTTTGCCAGAATATAAATACAAATCAAATTTTTAAGTATTAATTTTTAAAATTTTACATTAAAAATACATTTTTTTTTTCGAAAAAAAGCATTTTTTTCAAATCTCAGGGGGGGGGTAATTACCCCCTTGTATTCGCCCTTGAGCCTATGAAATAAAGAATAGCAAAACTGTCTAAATGGCTATTTCACATTCTTCTAGAAAGCTTGCTGTGGCTTTGACTATTGATTCTGTTTGCTCTTGATAATTTCGTGGAGGGATGGAGGGTCTCGAAATTAGGCTGTATTTTCCAACTTATCAAGTTTAAAGATTGATAATTTTATTAAAATTTCCAAGCCGAATTGTGAATTAATTAAATGCATTCTGGGATGATGTTTGAATTCGCGTTTAATTATGCTAGTAAAACATCGGTGCTGAGTAATTCCACTCGTATGACTAATGGCTCACTATCGGGGTATATATCATACTCGGATTTTGTTTTTTGTTTTTTTTCATTTCCATGACCAAATCCAGGTTGAATTTACATTAACTCGTGCCGCCAACAGCAACCGGCTCTTCACTAATTAATTTTTTTTTGCCAGACGATATTTTAAAGACGCAAGGGAGAAAAGGGAATGATGCATGGCTGAATCCTTAGGGCCGGAAAAACACCATTGCGATTCATTCATCTATGTCCCTTCTGATTAGCTTCTTATATAGAAGCTGAGTTAAGGACTTCTTGGCAGAAGGGTTTAAGCGAAGAAGAAGAGAGAAAAAAAATACTTACTGAGCACACGCACGACCCTTTCTAAAATAAATAAAACGTTATCTGTCACGCGGGTGGGAGTCGCGGATTTCGATCTTATCGTTAGCCAGCCCAAGAAGTCGACGTTTCTTTCGCAGCTAATCGATGTTTATCCTTAAAAAAAAAAAACAGAGAATCAATTAAAACTTAGAGATTAATCGTAACATTCCTCAAAAAAAAAAGCTTCTAGATTTAATGAATTATAAATTTTCAGACATTGAAAAATATCCGACTTCTTCTTCTGTATTTGCATTTAGAGATTTTTTTTTATCGTTTATCCAATACTAAGTCAACAGACCAAAAAGCATTAATCGCTTTGAAAAGAAAATGCTGACAGAGCTTGAAAAATCCTTCGCTCTATGTTTTACAGAGAGATAATCGAAATTCGGTTAAGGATTGAGCTTCTCTTTGAAACTCAGACGGGTTTTCAATTGCTCTTAAATAAGATAAAAGGTACAATTAGCATAAATAACAACCAAAGCTCAATTGAGCAAAATTAAATTAATTTCCAATCAATGTGTTTCTCTCTCTCTAAAAATCTTTATATTTATAAATTTCTTATTGAAATCATTATTTCATTACAGGAAATCGGAGTCAGTCATAGGGATAATCAAATAAGTTATGTATTAAACAAAATTAGGCAAAATTTTTAAAAGCCTTATAACGATGCTAATCATCCACTGGATGAGAAATAACAAAGACACAAGGTTGGAAACATCAAATTTATTAAGAAAATTTAATTAAAGAGGAGACTTTATTTAGGGGTGCACAATATTTAATGTAAAATTAATTTAATTACATTGATTTTATAAGTAAATGAGGTAGCAGTAACAGCTGCTTCGCTACCTGTTACTGCTAGGGGGGTACGTCGGAGTAAATCTACTTCACCTTGCGTGACAACAATAGCAATGCCAATGATCTCTATCATGAAACTCAAGCAAACTCATTTAAAATTGAAAAATAATTCATCAATAAAAAATAAATCATCAATAGAAAAATAAATTTAGTAAGAATGCGGAAAAGACAAGGGAAAACAAGGGGAAAGGGCGTTGCCACTTACTGAGAGTTGAAGTACAGGACTGGATGCGGATGCAGGACCGGAGACCAGTGGATGTTGTACAAGTAAGGATGACCAAACCAGGTTGAGAGGTCATGGATGTAGATATGCAGGAGTTGAGCGGCCAAGGTAGACCAACGTTGGAGTAGGAACAGGAGGTTGGTGTCCAAACATGACGTTGTCAAAATATTTTAAAGTGTGGAGACATCAAGAATATTTCAAAGTCCGAAGCGTTTAAAAAAATTTATAAGTCCAGAGATCGTGGAAATTTTTCTAAGTCCAGAGATCGTGAAAAAATTTATAAGTCCCGAGATCGTGGAAATTTTCTAGTCCAGAGATCGTGAAAAAATTTATAAGTCCCGAGATCGTGGAAATTTTTCTAAGTCCCAGCTCGGTTGAAAATTTTCTAAGTGTTGAGCGGACATGACAGAATTTTTCTAAGTCCCGACTGGAACATAAAAAAAATACTTCTTCTTTCTTCAAAAAAATTGGCGTGGATCCATTCTCGGTGAGGGGTCCCGAGGCACTAATTTTCAAGCGTCGGCGTGGCGCCTTATATAGGGGCGGCGGTGGTTTCCAAAAGTTCGCGCACAAGCCCCGCCCCCAGGTGAGGCATAGGTGAAATTTTACATAGGAGTTGTGCTAGTTGGAATCGGTTCTATCGGCTCTTGTGGCGGTCTCCGTGGAGCAATGGACATGGAACCAACGGCATCGGAAAGAGCTCAAAAAGTACTATCAGTAGCATACGTGAAACAGGCGGTGGCAGCCCGGCTTCGTTTTGAAATTAACGAAAAACAGCGAAAATTCCGTTTCTTGAAAAGCGTCGGATTTTTGATTGCGTGTTGCGACTGAATGCGTTGAGCTAGCGCACTGGTTGAGGGCTTGTTAGAATCGGCAGGGCAGTAGAAAGCGTTTAAGATTGGTTCCAGGCAAATAAAACAATTTTGAGAGGCAATTTTGAGCGTTGCCGTGAGCCTGACTTTGAGGCATCACATGTTGAAACAGGCGTGACAGTGGTTAATATTTGTAGGCTCTCTGGATGGAGGGAGAGCCAAAGATTAAATATCCAAGCGGACAAGTGCGGGCGGCAAGAGAGACGAGTAATATACGGCAAAGTTTAGCGGCGGTATTCAGCCTATGAGTGCGACAAGGACAGAGAGAGACGCTCCATACCTCCGCGTATCTCGTCGATAACTGGCTTAATTTTCATGCTACAGCGCAGACAGAGGTATCAAAATGTAGCGTATGGAATACAGAATACGGTGATATGGCGCTTGCCGGGGTACGGCATCTGAGACGTGGTCCAGGAGTAAATTAAGAAACGTGATTGTTGAGAGGCGACGGAATTTCTTGTGTAGCGGGTCTAATATACATAGTAGAAAGTGGCAATCGATCTTATTTTGTAGAGGAGATCGTGTCGGTTCAGATTACATTTTGTTTTATTATAGAAGTCCTCGTAGAAAAATTTTATTTCACTTTTAAAGGTTCCTCCATAGGTTGCATGTAAATGGCTCAGCTAATCAGCAAACCGGCAGGGTTCGGGATTTGCTGACTATAAATATGTTGACGGGGGTCTGGGAGGGTCATTCGGGGACGAGCTCTTACGGTAAGAGTAGAGTCCCTGTATATCAGAGTCTGGCCATACGGGAACTTTTTTTCTATTGGTCGCGCCATCTTTCTTCCTGATTTTAGCGCCAATTCAAATTTTCAATGCATCTCTATGGGATTAAAAAATATTTCATTTAACTTTTATAACGATACCCGTTCAAAGTATCATGAAATCCTTTTAGAACATTATTTTAGAGGTTTCAATTTATAAATATTACTCATCATATGTTAAAAATCTCCATTAATTTTATTATATTGAGAATGCAAAGTTTAGGGTTATATTTAGCTGATTAGAATCTTAAAATCCCTTTTAATTTTGAGTTTGGGAGGGAATTTACAATAAGACTTTGGGAGTTTAGTACGCTTTACAACTTTTTCAGGGAAAATACCTCCTCATTTCCCTTTATTAGCCTAAAAGAGGTGTCGGTAAGCCAATTTGATCGAGATATATGCCAAAATAACGAAAATTCTTTGAAGAAATACGAACGCCACATTAAGCATTAAAAATGTATTACTTACTTTTTTTGGGTTTTTTCTTTCTCCATTGTAATTT
Organism: Euborellia annulipes; assembly: GCA_023213315.1. Taxonomy (NCBI): domain Eukaryota; kingdom Metazoa; phylum Arthropoda; class Insecta; order Dermaptera; family Anisolabididae; genus Euborellia; species Euborellia annulipes. The sequence continues at coordinate 1,598 of JAKCPI010004553.1, read as the reverse complement.
AGATGACAAAAATCTTGCACCTGACCTATTCTGATTGAGATAACTAGATAAATTAATTAAATAGAGTAAAAAAAAAAGATTAATAATTTTGATGATAATTGTTTATTATTATTATTTTTTTTTTTTTTAAATGAACGATAAAGGAGCTAACTTCCATGATCATTAAAAAAAAAAACAAAGAATATTTTTTTTTTTTTTACATTAGCTTCAACATTCATGATTCTTTTCGTTCTTTCCATTTACGAGCGCTATTTGTTTTGTCACTAAGGCTGAGAATTCCCTAGTTGTTTTAAATTTTTTAATCGAAGGAAACCGAACTTCAACCGAAGGACCGAAACAATTAGGTCGGGACCCCTGAAGTTGTTTTGTCACTAGTGCAGACGACTCTGGTTCGGCTCGTCTGGCCTTCCGAAACCATCCAATTGCTAGGCTATTCAGCAGCCCTAAAAAAATTTCCGGGCCCTTCGGTCCCGAAAATTTTTTTTTTAAAGCTACCGAATCGCTTCTAACTGGATGGTTTCGAACCGAACTGAGCCGAGCCGAACCGAACCGAACCGAGCCGAACCGACCCAAAGCCGAGAATTCCCTAGTTGTTTTGAATTTTTTTCTAAAAATAAAATAACCGAACTTAAAATCGAATCCTCGAGCGCCCCCGGCGGCTCTCGGACAAGGGATCCCCGTAGCTCTTTAAAATATTCTGGATGAATATTTTTTAATCTAAAACAGAACCGACCTTAATTAATCGAAAGCCGCCAGCTGCTCCGGCGGCTCCTGGACAAGGGATCCCCGCAACTTCTTTAAAATATTCTGGATGAATATTTTTTAATCTAAAACAGAACCGACCTTAATTAACCGAAAGCTTCGAGCGCCCTCCGGCGGCTCTCGGACAAGGGATTCCTGCAACTTCTTTAAAATATTCTTGACAGTGAAGGATCATAAGCAAGGCGCATGTCTAGGACCCCGTAGAATACGGGGGCCCCCAAAATTGATTAACACATTAATTTTGATCGTGATATAAAATTTCATTTCATTTTTATAAAAAATTTATCAATTGACTTATGAAAAGAGCATCGGTCCTCCAAAGAATTTGGAAACTTCCGATAAAGACGATAAATCCCTAAATGGACTCAGTAGCCAAGAGATGAAAATGGAAAAGAAAAAAATATTAATTTTTATAATAATATTAATAGTAGCCTATATAGAGAGTTCAAATAATAAATTGTAGCTAAAAAAGTTGATATTCTTATGTATAGCAAACTCAAGGTTTTTTTTTTTAAATAGTCAGTGAATAGTCATAATTCAATATGAAGTTAGCTCCTTTATCCGTTCAATATTTATAAAAATAAACAATTATCATTAAAATTATTAATCTTTTTTTTTACTATATTTAATTAATTTATCTAGTTATCTCAATCAGAATAGGCCAGTCGCAAGGATTTTTGTCATCTAAATTACAATGGAGAAAGAAAAAACCCAAAAAAAAGTAAGTAATAATACATTTTTTAATGCTTAATGTGGCGTTCCAATTTCTTCAAAATTTTCGTTATTTTGGCATATATCTCGACCAAATTGGCTTACCGACACCTCTTTTTAGGCTA
>JAKCPI010004551.1:0-12216 GCA_023213315.1 Euborellia annulipes | reverse complement strand
GGCAGGAGGGGGCAAAACTTATCAACAGGGGGGGCAGTCAATAAATATATAAGCTACATCAACAGAGAAACAAAAAATCTGGTGTGACTCGTGACACCAGATTTGTGTCGACCTTAGAAACCGACAGAAATTTCTGATTCGGGCAGTTTCGGCCAAAAATCAGCCGAAACTTCGCCCTGCCCGAAACCTGAGTTTGAAAAGAAGGGATGTATATGATGCTCATATACTAAAAAAAAAAATTGTCGAGTGGGATTCGCACTTGAAAAAAAGGTTAAATGATTTTCGCAAGAGGGAAAAATGGAAATTTTACTAAAAGGAAGATAAATTTTGTATAGGAAATTTTAAGAAAAAGTTTAAAACAAGTTTCGATTTCGGTTACAGTTTCTGTCGAAACTAAAATTGAAGCCAAAATTTTTGTTTCGATCGAACTCTAGCCGAATTAGCGTTTTCAGTTTTGGCTGACAAGAGAAAAGTGTGCTTCAAAAGATTCCAAGGGCAAAAGAAAAATATACATTTTAAAGAGGATCTAAAAAATGTCACACCACCAGCACTGAACTTTACTGAATGTCGTAAATATTTTCAGTTTTGGTTGGCATGCTTCCTCACTATCTCCTGAGAAATATGAAAGCCCAGAAATTTTTCTGAAAGATGCGCATAATTTCTCAAAATCAGTATCAATTTCTTCTGAATCACTTGAGCTTGATTCATAGTTAGTGGATTTGCACCTGTACTTGAAGAAGAAAATTTTTTTTTGATTGGGCCTCAATAAAGTTTTTTTTTTAAATTTATCTTTTTACTTTCTCTTAGCCTATATATGAAATATATAGGAGAGAAAGTATTATGATCATGTCAAAAATTCGATGTCGAGATTTTGATGGATATACATGTTTTGAGGTCCCCTGAGTCCAAAAAAGTGGGTCCCGCAAATTGGTCTGTGTGTGTGTATGTGTGTGTGTGTGTGTGTGTGCGTCTGTGTGTGTGGACAGATTTTTAGCATGAAGGAGTTGAGCTACCGGATTGAAATTTTATATTTAACTTAGGTACCTTCCCACACGCTCAAAATAAGCTTTTGAACAAAATCGGCCAAAAAGTACTAGTACTTTACTGATGTACTTTTTCAGTTTTTTTCGATTTTCTCAAAATTCCCTCCAAGGATTTTTTTTAAAATTCATAAATCAACTATTTTTTAGATGCTCTTTAAAATGTATATTCTCATTTTGCCGTTGAAATCTTCTGAAGACCACTTTACTCTTGTTCTTCATAGGAAAGATAGAAATGGTTGCCATGGTAACGGAATTTAAATCTTTTTCTTTTTATTAGATTAAAAATCAATTATTATTTAAATTCCCATTTTTTTTAAATTTATTTGTGTCTTTAATTGTTTCAAAGAAAACATATATGTCTCTCTCTCACTTGCAAACATTATCGTCTCTCTCTACTCTTTTAAATTCCCTTTCCACCTTATCTTCGCATAGAAACAATGTTAATTTCCTATAGGGATTTGTATGTTAATTTCGATTCAAAAGGGGGTCCCCTTTGGAACTTTTTTAGGCATTTAAAATTTTTTTTTCCAATTCTTATGAAATTTTGTATTTATTTACGATTCTATATTGTGTATAAAATGTCCAAATATGAGATTAAAATTTTGAAAATAACCATAGTTTATTTGAAGCAGTCAACATTTAAAATGCAAGTTTGAAACTAAGGTGCTATCGGAAACTAAATATATCTCGACACAAAAAATCTGGTGTGACCAGCACAGTGCGCAACTTTCTCTTACCGAAGGGTAAGAGAAAGTTGTGTGCTGTGCGCCAGTCACACCAGATTTTTTGGTTTCGAAGGCCATTAAGAACCCGTCTCTATTTATTTCAATTCGATTGGTAAAGTTATCAGATATTTTTCTTTTCGATGACATTTTAATGGCACAAAGAAAGATATTTACTTGACAAAATTAAATTACATTTTTTTTAAGGAAAAGTGAATAATTTTAGAAATTTGGATTTTTTTATTTGGTTTTCGAGCTGATTGGGGGGGGCATCAGGGGGGCAGAGGTCCTTGCCGGGGGCGCATGCCCCTCCCCCCCCCCCGTAGCGCCGTCACTGATTCCAAAGTATCGATTCCAAAAGTACTTGGTATCGAAAGAAAAGTATCGAGTATTTACTCGTATCGTTTCATCCCTACATATCATTGTTGCCATCAAAAATGACTCTTAAATATAAAATCTCACACCTCTAGCTAATCGGGAAGTGTCCTAAACAAAGACTAAAAGTTGGCGACCTTGAAAGAGTAAGTTAAATAAAAGCATTTAAAAAATAAATTAAACATTTATCTAATTATTTTCCCAACTTAAAAAAATTTTTTCAAATAAAAGTAAATAAATAAAATAAAGAGGAGAATCTCAGGTGTCCTCCTTGTACCTCAACCCTCTCCTTTCTAACCAACATATCCGAAATAGAATAATTGCTCTAAATGCAGTTAAAAAAAAAAACAGTTGATGAATTATAATTGTGACACACTTAAAAAATGTGGCGATGCAACCCGACTAATCTATAAATAAATAAATGATTAGAAATGAAGAATCTTCTAGCAAATTAAGCACAACAAGTTTGAATTAAGAACGTTCGAAAAAAATATATATTTTTTTTTTGAATGTCATTAAAACCTCTTCATTTCTTCTAATTATAAACGACTAGCCACATCGCCTGCGTTGGAGACTAACCGGCGACCTTCAAATTTCAATAATTTTCTGAACCTCCCCATTTGGGGATTTGGGGACCTGGACTCTCCACAACAGAAGGGCACTTCATAAGCAACTCTATCTCATCCCAGGAGTAGTTATTATTGTCACAAATCCAACTCTGATGGACTAATGCCGGGTTGCAAGAACACAGTTCTGTAAATATTTAAAAGTCTGTTAGTAAACATCGCTTTGGGCTTTAAAATTATAGGCTATTGCTAGAGCAAGTTTAAAGAAAGCGTTAACTATTCCCTGCTGTTAAGAAATATAGATAAATGTAAAACGATTGGGACACCGAAAATGACAGCTTTCTATGTAGTTGGCCCTTTGACCGCAAGGGCGCATTGTCAAATTGTGTGATTTATAATAGTACCAAAATTATAAAATAAATAAAAATAATAGGCTAATTATATTTGTATTGTTTAAATTTTAATTGTTAATAATAGGTTACAAAACAAAAAAATGTTTAAATATTTAAATATCGTAAAATAAAAATAATAAATACGTTGGTAGATCTGGCTGTCAGATGTTAAATTATAAAGATACTGGGAATATACTATAACCTCAGTTTTTCTCTTCGTCAGATGAATATCTATAATAATTAAAAATATCGCTTAATACGTTTCAGAAACTAAAGAAAACTCAATTAAATTAATGTATTTATATATTACCTCTCTCCCGTGATAATATAGTCACTAAATTCTTTATCATTTCAATGAAACAAATTAGGTTAATGGATACTTTATAGTTTAAAGCTCCGAATATCAACCTATTGTTTATAGAGAGCTTTTACGAACCAATCACCTTTAAATACGTTCTTGCAACCCAAAATTATTTAGCGGAAGGTTTAAACCACCAAAAGCGTTTAACGAACCGTTAAATACGTTCTTGCAACCCGGCAAAAAAGACTGATTTATTTTTTTTTTTTTTTTTATTACGTGGGTGGATTACAAACAATGTAAACTTAATTAATTGTAATAGATAGAAGAAGTTGAAGTGTTGTGTTTACTAAAATTGGCACAACCGGATAGCGGTCAACCGACCTGGAAACTCTACTTTTGAAGACAAGAGAGAAAGAAACAAGATAGACCTCTTTTTTTTTTTTTTTAAACTCCTTCTTCCTCCTCCTCCTCCTCCTGCTATTGCTGCTTAAACAGGATTCAATCATGGAGCTTTTCATACAGATTAAGATAATGCTCAGATTAAAACAAAAGATAATCCAAACGAAATCTTTATTTTTCCAATCAAGTAATTTCTATTTCTTCAAATATAATAATTGGTTTATTCAGGGATGTTATTACAGAATATGTTTGGGCGGAGGGAGGGGGGAGAGGGTTCAAAACAAAATTATTTATTTAATAGGAGAATTAAATTCAAGTACACAATTTTTACTTTCTCTTACCTATGTATATATGTAATATATATATAGAGAGAAAGTATTGGATTCATGTCAAAAATTCGATGTCGAGATTTTGATGGATCTTCACGTTTTGAGGTCCTCTGAATCCAAAAAAGTGGTTTTCGCGACATGCTCTGTCTGTCTGTGTGTGTGTGTGTGTGTCTGTGAACAAAATATCTCAAGAACGAAAAGAGCTAGGAAGTTGAAATTTTATATTTAAGTTAGGCACCCCCCTGGGACGTGACACGAAGCTTTTGAACAAAATCGGCCAAAGAGTACTAGTACTTTACTGATTCACTTTTTCAGTTTTTTTCGATTTTCTCAAAATTTGCTCCAACGATTTTTTTTAAAATTCATATATCAACTATTTTTTAGTTGCTCTTTAAAATGTATATTCTCATTTTGTGATTGAAATCTTCTGAAGACCACTTTACTCTTGTACTCCATAGAAAAGATAGGAGAAATGGTTGCCATGGTATCAAAATATAAACATTTTGCCATACTTATAAATTTTACATCTTGAATTCAATTGTACCTTACTGTCGGAAACTAAATACATGTCGACACAAAAAATCTGGTGTGACAAGCACAGTGCACAACTTTCGATTACCGAAGGTAAGAGAAAGTTGTGTGCTGTGCGACAGTCACACCAGATTTTTTTTGTTTCAATCAGGGGCGCCGGAACGAATTTGAATCAGGGGGGCAAATTTTTTTTTAGAAAATTAAAATAATTTAATCTGTTCAAATAGTATAAAACAAAAACAAATCTACTATAAAGCTTTAAAAATTTTAAATAAAATCACAATTTTAATAAAATTAAAATTTTAAAAAATTTGCTAGTGATTTTATCAAAAATTTTTTTAGACTCTATTTATACTATTTGAAAGAAATAAATATTTTTAATTTTCTTCTTTTAATTTAATATAAAATGTTTTTAGAAATTAAAAATACAATAGGGTCTATATGAAATATTTTGGAAAAAAAAATTAATTTCTTACTCTTTTTAATTTTTTTTAATTTAGAAGATTTTATTTTTCAAAAGTAAAAATGTATCATTTTTAAAAATAAATGAAATAAAAGAAGACATAATGCCCCCTCTGCCCCTTCCTATAGGATGCCAGGGGGGGGCAATGTACCCTTGTCCCCCCCCCCCAGTTCCGGCGCCTATGGTTTCAATGATATATTAATTTAATATCAACACTTTATACGCATTTCGACATCAATAAAGAAAAAAAGGCCTCGGGCTTGGCGTAGTTGGTAGCCTTGTATACCAAGGGTCGAGGGTTCGGATCCCAGGCAGCCCGATGATTTTATTTAACAAACGTCCTGCTACTGCTATTGATTTTATTTAAGCCATTTGAATACCAAAGGTCTCTCTGGCTTATTTTTTGAGAATAATTTTTAAGAAAATGTTGTGTGATGTGCTTAGTTACTATAGTAACTAAGCACATCACACTAACATCTTTTTTTAATGGTATACCATTAAAAAAAAGACAAAACAATTAATTAGTTTTTAAAAAGTTAGAGATAAGATCTTAATGAAAAAAAAATATTGTCTGATGTAGGTTAAAAATTTCTTTCTTTCCCATTATTTGATATTTTTACTTTCTCTTAGCCTATATATGAAATATATAGGAGAGAAAGTATTGCGATCATGTCAAAAATTCGATGTCGAGATTTTGATGGATATACATGTTTTGAGGTCCCCTGAGTCCAAAAAAGTGGGTCCCGCAAATTGGTCTGTGTGTGTGTGTGTATGTATGTGTGTGTGTGTGTGTGTGTGTGTGTGTGTGTCTGTATGTGTGGACAGATTTTTAGCATGAAGGAATTGAGCTACCGGATTGAAATTTTATATTTAACTTAGGTACCTTCCCACACGCTCAAAATAAGCTTTTGAACAAAATCGGCCAAAAAGTACTAGTACTTTACTGATGTACTTTTTTCAGTTTTTTTCGATTTTCTCAAAATTCCCTCCAAGGATTTTTTTTAAAAATCAAAAATCAATTATTTTTTAGATGCTCTTTAAAATGTATATTCTCATTTTGCCGTTGAAATCTTCTGAAGACCACTTTACTCTTGTTCTTCATAGGAAAGATAGAAATGGTTGCCATGGTAACCGAATTTAAATCTTTTTCTTTTTATTAGATTAAAAATCAATTATTATTTAAATTCCCATTTATTTTTTTTTATTTCTGTTTTAATTGTTTCAAAGAAAACATATATATATATCTCTCCCACTTGCAAACATTATCGTCTCTCTCTACTCTTTTTAAATTCCCTTTCCACCTTATCTTCGCATAGAAACAATGTTAATTTCCTATAGGGATTTGTATGTTAATTTCGATTCAAAAGGGGGTCCCCTTTGGAACTTTTTTACGCATTTAAAATTTTTTTTTCCAATTCTTATGAAATTTTGTATTTATTTACGATTCTATATTGTGTATAAAATGTCCAAATATGAGATTAAAATTTTGAAAAATAACCATAGTTTATTTGAAGCAGTCAACATTTAAAATCAAAGTTTGAAACTAAGGTGCTATCGGAAACTAAATATATCTCGACACAAAAAATCTGGTGTGACCAGCACAGTGGCAACTTTCTCTTACCGAAGGGTAAGAGAAAGTTGTGTGCTGTGCGCCAGTCACACCAGATTTTTTTATAATAATTTTTCTCTCTCTAAGGGTATCAATTTCTGCGATGCATAGATTTTTTCCTTTCTACGTAAAAAAAAAAATGCTTAATTATGATGTTTTTTTACGATGTTTCGACAGGGATGCTGCCTTCATTAGGGGCTTGACAAAGGTTTGATTGCATGACTTTGTTTGACAAGCAAAATCATAATGTATGTATGTAAATAAAAAAAAAATAAAAAAAACTAAATTTCGGTTTGTATGTGTGTGTGTGGTCACTTTTAATTAATTTAAATAAATTTATTACGACGTGTGAACAAAGCGTTGACAAGCAAAATCAAAATGGAAGCTTTTAATTAAAAAAAAATAATAATAAATAAAAATAAAAATATGAGTTATTTAAAACATGAAATAGAATTTTTTCAACAGAATTTAAACTGATGAAGAGAGAATTTCTGTCGAAACGTTGTGGGATTAAAATAGTTTACAAATTTTGAAATATTATAATAAATTTCATTTTGTAGTAGCTCCTGAGTTTGTAGCCTATTTTCTCCCATGATGTTAAAAACACTATGTAATACAAGAAGGAAAAAAATCTGGTGTGACAAACACAGAACACAACTTTCTCAGCCAAAGGTAAGAGAAAATTGTCTGCTGTCAGCCATACCAGATTTTTTATATTTCTTTACGTTTCAGGACTCAAAAATACAAAACAAATCTTAATGTGTGCTGTTTTTTATTTTGCTTATATCTCTGAAACTATTCTTTGAATTGTGATGAGGCATAGGCGCAACCAGGGGGAGGGGGGGTTTAGGGTTTTAACCCCCCCCCACGGTGATAAAAAAAAATCAAAATATATATATTACAAATAGAAAAGAAAAAGTATAATCATTTCGGTTCCGCAAAGAGGAAATATTCCGCGGGCGGCGCATGGAAAAAAATTTGGTTCCACGGGGCGGGCAAAAATTTAGCGTCTCTAAAAAAAAGGTAAAATATTTTTACGGACTGGAAAAAAAACTTCGGTTCTGCGAAAAAAAAAATTTTTTTCACAGAAAAATATTTGAGATCAGCCCCCCCCCCAGGAGCAAATCCTGGTTGCGCCACTGTGATGAGGTTTGGTAAATTTATAGTCCTAAGAGGTCGTATGAATATATTAAAAAGATGAGCTAATAAACCCGCAGAGAGCGGTAAAAATAATCGTAAATTATTATTATTCGCGAACCAAGGTTTTCACTGAACCAAAGCTAAGTTATAATAATTAACGACATTTGTGTCCAGCCATTGACCAAATTTTATAATAATCGGCTAAGTAGAAGATAACAGAAATGAGATGAAAAGGGAGTCAATCATCTCTAAGCGCTCTCTAAGCGCCTTTAAAATAATTTTAAAAAACAACAACTTTGAATGGTCATTTATTTACATCTCCCTCAGTGAAAGGAGATAAAGTTGCGTGACATATATATTCACGCCAACTTTTTTTTTTTTTTGAAATGCAGAGGGGGAATCAAATTTTGAGATTGGAGCGTATTTTTTTAATTATTTGGAATATTTTTATTCCGTGTTCTCAACTAAACAAAGAGGAAAAAAAGAGAGTTCACTTAAATTTAAAAAAAAAAAAAAAAAAAGATCTTTAATTATTACTTTGCAAATGAAAGAGAAGGAAACTGTTTTTTTTTTATTTATTTATTTAGGTTAAAAACTTAATAATATTTGGGTTAATGGATTCCTTTTTTTTCTATGATAATAAATTATTAGCCTCTACTTAGCTGAAAGTTATTAGCCTATAAATTGCCACAAAATGGATGAGGCGCTAATGAAAAAGAAACGTTCATCTATCTACACGTACTATCAAGAAACTACATGCACCTGCAGTCAGCTAAAACTATTAGTAAAAACTTCGATCAAGTGCCTTTAAAATGAATAAATTAACATTTCTCTAATCACGTCTTTAAACTGACTAGAAAGGCGTTAGTTATACTTGTGTCTGATACAGAGAGTATAAATTTCAATTCATTTGAGATAAATGTCTCTTGGGTCGGAAAACGAACCCTTGGGAAAATTTATTTTAAATGAATTGGCTACCAATCAAGGGAATTAAATCAGTCGCGCCGGAACGAATTTGAATCAGGGGGGGGGGGGGGGGGGCAAAAAAATTTTTTTTTAGAAAATTAAAATAATTTAATATGTTCAAATAGTATAAAACAAAAACAAATCTACTATAAAGCTTTAAAAATTTTAAATAAAATCACAATTTTAATAAAATTAAAATTTTAAAAAATTTCCTAGTGATTTTATCAAAAAAGATTATTATGTTATTTCACCCTTATGTGGGTTTAAATAAACATTTAAAAAAATTATTATTCTTAAAAATTAATTGCTGATAAGGAAAAATAAAAAGAAAAATTTATTTGGGTGAATGATTGATTTATTGGAAAATTTAATATAAAATTTGATTGTTGATTGGTCATTGGCTTCGCAACAATGACTTTGGGGGTAACAATAAAAAAAGGGTATTGAGTAATCTGTCGACTGGCTCAGGCTCCAAGGTTCATATTTGCTCAAGATTAAAACAATATTTTTATTATTAAAATTTTAAAGAAGAGATTTGATCTTTTCAACATCAATGAGGTATATTTAATAAAATTTATATTGAAAGTTAATTAAATGGAATTCAAGGGAGGCCATACACGTGCAGGCCGTCCTCAAGGAAAAAAGTCTCAAGGATTTCCTCGAGGATTTCCCCAAGGAAAAATTCCGGACATACGACGCTAGGGTTTTCCTCGAGGAAACGTGCTTGAAGATTATAGCTCAAGGCCAACTTACACTAGTTCTCTTTTGATAGTTGTAATCATTTGTAGAATTTTTTTTAATATGTTTTCATATTCAGATAAAATTATAATAAATAATTAATAATAATAATTATTTATAATAATAAAAATTCTTATATTTTAATTGAATAATAGAACGTGGCTGTAGATGATATGTTTAATAGGAAAGAGGATGCAGCCAAATAATTGAGCCTATTCATTTTAAATGATTTGTAGTCAATTCAAATGAAATAAATATTTTATCGCTTGGGACGGGAATAATCTCTTTTCTCCTGATTCACGGATCAGGGGCCATTTGCAAATTTCAAATACATATTTTAAAATTCCCGCCTAAGAGGTCGCCTGAAGTGGCCATACACGCAGCGATAAACTGACAGAATTCCGGCCTCGAGGAAGAGCATATTATTGAATTTCAATCAGGATTTTTTGGCCTCGGGAGGCCGCCCTTACTTCTCCGAGGCCGCTACCACACACGTTGAGGATTTCCTCGAAAGCCAGCCCCTAGTCCGGCCGGGCCTTGAGGAAAACCGGATGGTGTATGAGGGCCTTTACTCTTTTAATTTTTTTTAATTTAAAAGATTTTTATTTTTCTAAAAGTAAAAAAAAAATGTTCATTTTTAAAAATAAATGAAATAAAAGAAGACATATTGCTCCCCCTCTGCCCCCTCCTATAAGATGCCAGGGGGGGGCGAATGTGTACCCTTGCACCCCAGTTCCGGCGCCTATGAATAAAATAATCCGTGGTTTAAATGGCCTCTGAAGCCGAAAAAGCCTTAAATAAATTTAAAAATCTGATGTGACAAGCACAGCTGTGCTTTATTTGTTGAGATATATTTAGTTTCCGCCGATATATTAGAATTCAATATGTAAAATTTATAAGTATGGGAAAATATTTATATTTTGGCAACCATTTCTCCCTATCTTTTTCATAAGAAGTACAAGAGTGAAGTGGTCTTCAGAATATTTCAACGGCAAAATGAGAATATACATTTTAAAGAGCATCTAAAAAATAATTGATTTCTGAATTAAAAAAAAAATTATTGAAACGAATTTTGAAAAATCAAAAAAAAAACTGAAAAGTGCATCAATAAAGTATTAATAGTAGAAAATAAAAGAAGGCCGAACAGCTATGTTTATTTCCTTATTTAAGAACCCACGCTTGCGACGTTTCGGTCGACTATGCGACCATCTTCATGGCTACAATGGAGTTTTGTATAAAAACATAACATCAAGGAGTTGTATAAACAAATAAAATTTCAATTATCATTACCTACGAGTTCAGTCAACAGAAAAACCTCTTAAGTACTTTGACAGACATTTCATAAAATTCATTGAATCTATCAGAAATAATGCATTCAGCGCCAAAGTCAATATAAATTTTATTTTTTTAATCATACACATCTTTTAAATCTATGGTACTAGTTCTATTTTGGTAACATTAGGTACTTAAAAAGATTTGTGTATGATTAAATAAAATTTATATTGTTTTAACTGAATATTTCTGATAGATCTTTAATGAATTTTATGTGTTGTCCCTGCCAGAAGGCAAGCTACATTGTAGCCATGAAGATGGTCGCATAGTCGACCGAAACGTCGCTGTGGGTTCTCAAATAAAGAAATAAACATAGCTGTTCATTTTATTTTCTACCTGTGATTCAGCTATTCGCCTCGCTAAAGTACTAATACTTTTAGGCTGATTTTGATTAAAAGCTTATTTTCCAGTCCTTGGTGAAGATTATCTTGAAAACTTAAATATAAAATTTCAACCTCTAGCTCAATTCCTTCATGCTATAAATCGATCAGACAGATAATGTCGCGTTCAGGGATTCAGGGGACCTCAAAACGTGTATATCCGTCAAAATCTTGACATCGAATTTTCGATATAAATCAATACTTTTTCTATATATTAATATATATTGAGGTAAGAGAAAGTAAAAGGATAAAGAAATAAGCCTCATGTTCTCCAATTTATTAAAAATATTTCGATCCGTTTACATATCTCAATTTTTTCAGCTTTCCGAGAAAATAAAAATTAGTTTTGGGACTAAATTTCTCAGAAGGGCGGGGGGGGAGAGAAAGGCGCCACGCATGCCTCCTCCCTCCCTAACCGGGGGCTTATGTTTGGAGGAGACATAAAGGTGCTAGGAGAGGGGGTAATAGCTGAGGAGGGAGGACGCTATCTCTTCCCTCGCTTTACTCCCACCTTATGGAAAGTAATACCCTTAAAAAAAGAAAATCCCAACTTTTTTAACAATCAAAATGATTGAATTTTTTGAAATATTTTATTAAATATTTGATCTTTTTATTAGTTCAACAATCGAAAAAAAAATAATAATTTTTTTATTTAAAGATAGCCCAAATGATCAGCATGAATTTTTAAATATGAGATTAATAATTATAAATTACCTTATATGCAAGGGTCATTCACTTCAGAAGGAACGTTTTCATATTTAGAACTATTTCACACTAGATTCAACTCACTATTAAAATTTCACTATTTTTTAAAGAACACAAACGACGGAAATTTTTATTAGCACAAAACAATGCGATCAGCCTCCTAGCTAACACTGAATAAGTGAAGGTCAAGATGGTTGCATGCGATCGCCACCAGAGCACTCTAGT